>JACTOM010000888.1:3550961-3599160 GCA_015832385.1 Elymnias hypermnestra
AGGGAATATCTTCGGGGTGTGAACATCACAGTTATGGACTGGCCAGCCAGAAGCCCAGATATGAACCCCATTGAGCACATGTGGGACGAGCTAAAAAGACTTGTTAGGGCTCGTCAGCTAGTTGCCCAGACGATGCAGGAGTTGAAAACTGCCATAGAAGAGGAATGGAAGATGATCGCCCAAAATTTCATAGAGCGATTGATAAACTCTATGCCTAATCGTATGATAGCTGTGGTAGAAGCCTATGGAGGCAACACGCGTTATTAAATTAAACCTTTATTAAAATGAACATGTTTTTTATTCAATGATCAAGTGCCTCCATCAAGGTGCATACCCGACTTGTTAGGCGTAGCTCCATGTCGTGTGGTATTCTGAAATTCTAAATTCAAATTTAAAACATTACGATCGAAAAAGATGGTAAAAAGTACCAGGTTTAAAACTGCATCAATAGTTTTTGTTCAATCTAGCAATAATCTTTCGGTAGGGGCCATCGAAACCTACATTCTAAGGTGGGCCAATAGATGTGTCCAGAAGAGTAATTACAAAGACCTAATTATTGTTAATTTTTTTTTTATTTACACAGTTTTATCACAAAAGTTTTATTTCACTTAGTTTTTAATTACTTCCTTTCAGATTAATAGATTCACCTTTACATTCATAATCTAATCAATATACAGTTTTTACTTTACAACGAATATATATCTGTCAGAGGGCAGGTGTCTGTGGAACGCTGGCGCCATCTGTCGATAGGCGTGGGACAGAGTCAATAGTGGCAGTCCGACGGCAGTCTCTTGGCAGTTGTCGAGTGACGCTCGACCGGAGCGGTCAACTGTTGGAACTGTCGCGTTCATAGCTATTATTATTAATGAGTTTGTGTAAATTGATATCGGGAACATTAAGTGATTGAAAATTATAACTCGAGTTAATTAATAAGGTGTTTGATTGCACCAACATTACCCACGAACGCCCACAGTATAGGAAATTAATAACGATGTCGGCGGAGAACCCTACGCCCCTGTTCTTTATGCTTCTCCGTTTTATCCTATTCTCCGACATATCTAACTAATTGTTAGGCTTTTGATTGTGAAGAATAATATCACTGTTATACTTAAACTAAGTCGCTATGGTGTAAGAGATGGGAAACTTAATTTGTTATGCTTTATCTTTAAAATAGAGTTCAAAAGGTGTTCGTCAACGGTGTTGAGTCGTTAGGATGACTTGTAAAAATGGGTGTCCCACAAGGATCAATACGTGGCCCTTTTTTGTTCTTATTATATATAAATGATTTAACATATCACGTGAAAGACAAATGTGATATAGTCCTATCACACTATGCTGACGATACTTTTTTGCTGTTTAAAATAGAGAAAAATGAATTAAATTATCATGATGTAAATAGTACCGTTTCACACGTCTCACGTTGGTTTTCTGTTGATAATCTAATATAAAACTCGGCGAAGACAAAGTGTGTTGCATTCGCTTTGCCAAATGCAAAAGAAGTCTGTAAGAATATCCAAATAGATGATAGTCATACGAAATCTATATATAAATACTCTTTATAACATTAGTTCACACAATAGCTTTCAACAAGATCTCCGCATCCATAAACTTAGGCAGAACTATAATATATAAGGGGTGGGGAAAGAGGAGGGATATTTTTTCCATAAAACTGAACCCTACTATTGAGTACTAGCTATTCCACGCGGTATTATCCACGTAATTAATTTATATTGATTTGGTTATTCCGTTATTAGTGCAAATTTACTTCACTAAAGGAACAGGTTTGAGGAATGGGAATATGGAGAAATTTTTTATGAGCGTCTACGTTGCCTACCTTAAAAAGTAGCCGATGTCCTCTCTCAGGCTTTAGACTACCATTGTATCAAATTTCATTTAAATCGGTTCAGTAGTTTTGTCGTGAAAGCGAAACAGACATAGTTACTATCGCACATAATATAATCTTACTTTATAAATTGATATTTTAAAAAGCAAATAAGATGTAAACATCGCCCGATAAATTTACATAGCAATCACGAGACTACGTATTTCCTTTTAAAATTTGTAATTATTAAAACTTCTTTTTCGTGATGTCCATTCTTATTGAGAATGTGTTTCGCCAAATTCCTACGTAAAAGGTTAATATGCGGAGTAGGAAAATATGCGGGATGAGGAACTATGCGGCATAGGGAACCGTTCGTAAATAGGGAACTATGTGGATAGGGAACTATGCGGAATAGGGTACTATGCACGAATAGGGAACTATGTGGAACAAAGAACTATGTGGAGTAGGGAACTATGCGCGATATGGAACTATGCCGGATAGGGAACAATGTGGAATAGGGAACTATGTGGAATAGGGAACTATGTGGAATAGGGAACAATGTGAAATAGGGAACTATGCAGAATAGGGAACCATGCACGAATAGGGAGCTACGTGGAACAAGGAACTATGTGGAATAGGGAACTATGTGGAATAGGGAACTATGTGGAATAGGGCACTATGTGGATAGGGAACTATGCAGGATAGGGAACCAAGCACGAATAGGGAGCTACGTGGAACAAGGAACTATGTCGAATAGTGAACTATGCGAAATAGGGAACTATGTGGATAGTGAACTATGCACGAATAGTGAACTATGCGGGATAAGGAACAATGCGGAATAGGAAACTATCCGGGATAGAGATTATGTGGGGCTAGAATGAATGCATGCATATTCTTCATTTATTATACTTATTAATTATTTGAACAATATTATATGTTTGAGATGAAAATTCAATAGAAAATCCATATTCCACATTTATGAATATATATTGAACTTTATGTAACAATATTAATTTAAGGGTGCTTTACTGAGGTCGATGCTTCCGCTTTGAATAGACTTTTAGGTGCCGCATCCACTACGTTGTGTGTATATAAGAAGTGTATTTTAAATTTTAACTATCACACTATCCCCAGGCTGCGTTCATAATATTGTAAATCCCGTATGATTGACGTGCCATCTGAAATGAAAGCAGTATTTAGGTATTGTTTTAGTTAACAAAAGATGTTTTTCATTTTAGGCAATACACATCTCTACATCAAGAGGATATAATAAAATAAGATGATTATATTTAGATTTACGCTCGTATATAAACGTATGATTTTGTAATATTTTTTGTAACAAAAGATTAGGACGAATAGTTTGACGTAATCGTCGATACAAGGTTGGCAGATTTTACATACATACATACATAGCATCACGCCTCATTCCTTTCGGAGTAGGCAGAGACAACATCCTTCCACTTGCCACGATACTTGCACATCTCCATCGCTTCTTTTCTTCTCATTTAACCTTTCATACGAGTTCGTCGGTTTAGAGTACTCTTGACCTGGCCCTTATTTAAAATGTCCTGGATTTGGTGCAGGAACGCTCGCCTTGGTCTTTCCCTTCCAACTTTGCATTCACACTTGACTCATAAATCCGTTTTGTCAGTCTCCTTTCACTCGTTCTCTCTACATGCCCAAACCATCTAAGCATACCTTTCTCGATTTTAGTCACTACGTCTTCTTTTATACCACAACGTTCTCTTATCACACTATTTCTTACTCTGTCACTCAGTTTTAATCCACTCATGCTTCTCAACGCTCTCATCTCTACCGCATTTATTTTACTTTTGTGATTCTTCTGCCATACCCAACTTTCACTACCATACATAAGTGTTGGCACCAACACTCCAGCATGCACTGCCAGTCTAGCCCTTTGAGACACCATCTGGCTATTCATAAAGGCGTGCAGAGCACCATTTACACAGATTTTATCGAAGGAAAACTTAATTTTTAGTAGTTTCAACTTTAGAACTACTAACTTAACTTTAGAAGTTTCAACGTAGAAAACTAAGTTATATTTAGTCCTGTTTAATCGGTAACGCGGGTAAAGCCATTTAAATGGTTTGCAACACCACAATACCTCTGCAAATGTATCCAAGCATATAGGCATAAAGACAGTTCTGATAACAACAGACTTCGTGGTCCTTGTCAACATCAACAGTATAGTCTTCCTGACTTTGATGTTGGGCTGCATTTCCCAACCGCAGGAGTAAATAGACTGACGTAATTGTTCACTCTGAAATAAAAAAGACATCTTATTGTCTATATACTAATACGTGAAGAAAAAACTTTATAACCTTTGGCTTGTCCCAAAAAAAAAAAAAAAACATTTTTTANTAACCTTTGGCTTGTCCCAAAAAAAAAAAAAAAACATTTTTTAGATACCGTCGCTCGCCCCGCGGGTTAAATGTTCATCAAAGACTACCAAATGTTATGATTCTTATATTTGCTAATATGTTCTCTCTTGTTTAATAAATTAATCGAATTAAATAGTAGCTTGCTTCTGCCCACACGGACGTTTTGTTGCGTCGATTGCCCCGCGGGTCATATGACGCTAACGTGGCTCTTGGGACTTAAATGTACATGAGAGACTACCAAATGTTTTAATTTTTATGTTTGCTAATAATTAAACTATACAATGTTATCTTTTGTTTATAAAATTAAGACTAGTGTAGCGTCATCTTGCGCTAAACTTCGAGATAGTGAAAAATGAAAACTTACTTCAAGGATTTTCATTGCTATTCACATCACTAATATAATAAAAAAACACAAATAATCTGTTTCAAACACTAACAGTTTATAAAACACCAATAAGTGACACACGTTAGTAACGGTCACTTTGTACTGATTTATTTTTGTGTGGTGTTCTTTATGCATACTTTATTACGACAGTTACCGAGAAGCGAAATAGATAATACACATTATGACTTAAAAAGAAAGATGCTTATATTTCTATTTGCCCGATTTGAGACAGAACTATAGTGTTATGTTAACTAGTCGTTGACATGGGCTATTTAAGAGATAACTCTTTTTCGAAAATAGCGTGGACGGAGGAGTGTTAAATTTCCCACACTCACAGTTTATGTAGAGAAGGAGTGCACCTTGTTAATATGTTTAGAAAATTATGCATAAAAATACATTGAATTAATAAAAAAGACATTTCCACGTATTTGACACACACGCAGATATATACGTAGTGTCAATCTGACATTTATGTCAAACGCAATAAGGTTGCATTAAAAAAGTTTATATTGTCAAAAACACTAAGGAGGTTACATTAGAAATATAATATGGTGGTTAAGTTTACTTAAAATTTCTTATTTTCTACGTAATTTTGTTAATTTTTTCTTTAATACTAACCCTTTCTTGATTATAATAAACAGAATAACATTAGAATTATCGCAATCGGTCCAGCCGAGCACGCGTGATACCGTGAAAAAGGAAAATAGGGACTTATTTTTATATATAACTAGCGGCCCGTCCCGGCTTTGCACGGATAGACATAAATAGGTACAGATATTTAAGTTATAAGCATGATAATTAAAACGACCATGAATTGACAAATATTATGAAAAAGTGTGATTCCTAAAAACTAAGTAGCTCTGAAAAGAACTTTTTAAGTGAAGCATAAGAATGTGTTAAAAAAACTGGAAATAGTCAACGTCGCTTGCGTCCACTGCGTAAGGATAACGGTGCACCCCCTTCTCCCGCACTGCCCCTCTCTCGTCGAGTTAGTACTTTTATTTTCATTTGATGATATCTTTTGCATGGAATATCCGATTTTAATAATTCAAAAAGTAATCTTCAGGTATTGACAGTCTTGAATATTAAATTGTTAGATAACACGGTCTGATTTTGATCGGCATTTCTATCAATTTGTTAAATGTAAAAAAAGTAGTTATAGTGACGTAACTACAATAGTTAGACATGTGGTCTCGCGAAGTTTTTTGTAGATATTGATATATTCTATAATATTGTCGAACATTGTTTTGTCCTATCATTAATATTCTTGACATCGTATGCTCTCATAGGTTCTTCTCAACTTTAGTTAAGGGTTGTGGGCCTCGAGGCAGTGCCTCCTTACCCGGGCATCATCCTCTGACAACAATTTGATGCTTTGTATTTTGTTTTGCCCGCAATCATACGGTCTGGTTCCCGCTGGCTAAGCTAGCGGGTCCATCCAGGTCAATTAAATCAATGGTCAAGTCAGGGTATTGCCACTGATATTGCGTCGTCATCATCGCCTACATCAGGCGGCGGTGACAGCAGAAGCTCACGAGGCAGGGGACGCCCAGAGTTTCCTGCTCTTGGGTGCTGGCTGGCAATGCCGTGGAGTTGTTATGCATGGTACAGCGTATGCGATGAAAGACATTTTATGGCTAATTTTTTTACACTTCAGTTGGTTTTAACAGGGATTTAAATATAGACTATGTTATTCGGTGATAATGTAGCTTTCTAATGAGAAAAGAATTATTAAAATCGGTCCAGTACTTTTTGAGTTTATCCGTTACATACAAAAATACAAATTTTTCCTCTTTATATATAATTAGATTACAATTTCTTACCTTATCCATCAGGAGATTGCTGAAATAACAAGGGCTGTAAAAGTGTAAGATGCTGCCGACGAAGAACGATATAAACTCCACTGAAACTTCTCTATTTTTCAGGCCCTTTAAATACAAGAATTTTGAAACTATAACTAGTCGTAAGATTATAATCCTAACTTATATTATACTTAGCATCTTTCCCGTATCTAAAACCTGTCTGTCACTGGCAGGGAATGGAAAGTACTTTTAGTACCTCATATCCGGACACTTGAGAGTGTTTTATGGCTTTTACAAAGTAATTCTTAGACTTAGAACAATCAAAGTTATATTTTTGAAAAGCTAGTGAAACAAGCTTTACAACGACGTATAAATAATAAGCTTCCTGTTTTAGTTATTATATTCGCAGCGGTTTGAGTACAAGAGAATTTACCCTTTCAATAAATGCTGCCTGTGTTGTAAATGAAAACATGTTATTCATTTATTTTAATTTTCCTAGTATCTACAATATTTTTGCTACATGATAAAACTATAAAATACGTATGTACTACTAAAAACACTTGCGAATTTCATTTTATTGCGAACGTAATTCGCACCGAATGCCGGTGGACGGCTGTTAACACAACTTTCCGACTTGTGTAACTTTTTTTTATTGTGGCAACCATTATTTTGAGCTTATTTTATAAAAAATTTCATTAGGAATCCACAGACACCCAAATTGTTATCAAAAATGCGTTGTATCTCACTCAAATGAGGTTCAGAATACACGATATCGTATGATGTCACTGGTAGAGTAGGACCGTTTTGTCGGTTGACTGACTGAGTCTTTACTCAGGCAAGATTCTCTCTTTATTAGTTACTAGCTGTTCCCCACGGTGTCACCTGCCTAGTTCTTGCTCCAGTTATCCCGTTATTAGTGTGAGATTACGTTGTGAAAGCCACATGTATGAATCTTGAATCAAAGTGTAAATGATAAAGGAAATCTGTCAGTAAGTTTCGCTTATGCTCGATTATATGCTAATCCTGAGGGAGTATGAGGAAATACGTTCTCGGTAACAGACTACATCACGAGAGGATAAAATATGCTAAATTTCAGGTTAATTTGGTAAATATTTTTGGGGATCTCGCAGTAAGTGGTTTTTCGCTTATATATCCGGATGTAGTTGGAATATGGGGCACTCGTTCGTTTTGAGCGTCTACGTTGTCTACGTTTAAAAGTAGCCTATATCCTTTCCCAGGCTCTAGATTATCTGTGTACCACATTTCATTTAAATAGCTTCAGTAGTTTTGCGTTAAAGCGCAACAGAGTTACTATCGCCTTTATACTATTAGTAAGGATTGAAGACTATATAATTCTATATGCTTTAAGACACAAGGCATTACACACTTTGAGAATTGAAAGTTATACTAAATAGAATCACAAATCAAATCAAATCAAATCAAAATATCTTTATTCAAGTAGGCATATTACAGCACTTTTGAATCGTCATTTTATATTTTTTTCCACACTCTGATTCTAATATACGTCTGATGATGGAACTCAAGAACGGCTTAAAATCTAAAGGTTACGAGGGTTCCTTCGCGCCTTGATCCGAGAAGAACCTACAACAAACTCAGTCGGGTATTTTTTTATTACCGTCATCATTACAATATCATATTAGGTTACTATATTTTAATTCAAATTAGAGCAAGTTTATTATAGAAAGCAGGAGCTTATTATAGAAACGTATACAGTTACCCTTAAATGAGATGCCTACTAGAATTTATAACAAGTTTGTTTTGGTTTCGTAAGTTATATGATGTACATTCACTCTTTTTATTTTTATATGCAGACCTTCAAAATGGCAGGGTTTTGCCCTCTACAACACGTGATGTGTTACAGTCCTTACTTAGCGTCATAAATTCGTTGATCCTTTAGCTATCCAGTGTTGTAATTGAATTTCGGATGGAGGTGATAGATATGTAAATACAACAAGAAAATGTATCCCCTGATTTTGTTCTCATCCCCAGATTTAAATACTTACTTCTACAATTTGAAACGCACTGAAAGACATGAGGAAAGTGGTCGTTTTCATCACGAACTCGTATAATACGACGTAATTGCTTTGGATTATATCTATAATGCTGAAAATTAAATACAATGTTAGTCATAAATAGGAATTTTAATAAAAAAGAACCGTCTTCAAAACAGACTTACAAATATATTAATATTTTCTAAAAAGTAAGAAATAATTGCGTATTCTTTTATAGTGTTATTTGTATTCTTATATTCGGTGTCGGTAGGAAAGATTTGTATTTTTGTATGTAACGAATAAACTCATAAAGTACTAGACCGATTTTAATAATTCTTTTTTCATTAGAAAGCTACATTATCACTGAGTAACATAGGCTATATTTAGTACTAGATTACTATAGAAATCTTTAGAAATTCCTATTAAAACCAACCGAAGGTGTAAAAAAATTAGCCATAAAATGTCTTTCATCGCATACGCTGTGAAGAGTATTAATGATAGGACAAAAAAATGTTCGACAATATTATAGAATATATCAATATCTACAAAAAACTTCGCGAGACCATATGTCTAACTATTGTAGTTACGTCACTATAACTACTTTTTTACATTTAACAAATTGATAGAAATGCCGATCAAAATCAGACCGTGTTATCCATACCATTTATAAATTTTTATCCAAATAAATAATTTAATATTCAAGACTGTCTCAATACCTGATGATTACTTTTTGAATTATTGAAATCGGATATTCCACTCAAAAGATATCACGAAATTACAAAATACATGCTGGCGGCGGCCGCCACGCAGCGCATCGAGTAACTAACTCGACGAGAGAGGGGCAGTGCGGCAGAAGGGGGTGGACGCAAGCGGCATTGAATATTTCGAATTTTTATTTTAACACATTATGCTTCACTTAAAATGTTCTTTTCAGAGCTACTTAGATTTAGTATTAGGAATTATTTTTCATAATATTTGTCAATTCATGGTAGTTTTAACTATCATGCTTATAACTTAAACATCTGTACCTATTTATGTCTACCCGTGCAAAGCCGGGAAGGCCGCTAGTATTAAATAAACAAGAATAACCTTACTCTCTTTACTGGAATCACTCATGCCGTGAATGTTCTCCATCATTTTAAATATAAAAACGCAAGAAAACAATATGTTTACATACCTATAGATCTCCATTAATCTGACGTTCGTAAGCTTCAAATGGTCATTGACTTCATCCATATTCTTGGCCGTTTTAAAGATATCTAACAATCTATTGCTAATCAATTCCAATTGTCCACAAGTGTGGGCTACGATAACAGGCACGAGAGGATCGAAACCAATATAAACAGTCGCTGAATACATTGCGAAGACAAAACAAGACAAAAACAATACAGAAAATATAACCGGTATGAATTTATAATCGTTTACAAACGGATAACTCAAGTCCATTAGAGGGACTAACTTAAAATCACCTTTAAAAAGATAATAACTCATTAAATACAAAGCTCTAACAGGAAACATCCAACTGGTTACAATAGCAACTACAACCCAAAATTTGCATATCTTTTTACCCAATTCAGAATATTTGACAACTGTCGCCTTTTCAACATCATCAAAGCTTACAGCATCTTCATAATCTCGGTCTATAATCTTTATTATATCCTGTAATGGTTTACGACAGCGTAGAAGTAGCAAATGTTTGAAACAAACAGTCAAACCGACAATAGACATGGTACCATTTCGTATAGCGTCAGCGTAGTTTTTGTGCTTGAAATCGTGGTATATAACAGAATAAGTGGATATGTAGAAGCAAAAGATGGAATAACTTGGCCAAAATATGTTTTTTATCCACCATATTTTATCGCAATTAATCGTGGGACATGAGCCGTTGAGACGTCTGAATAAGGTTGAAGTTTTTGTAACTTGTTCAAATTTCAGAGGCCAGTTGGTTTCGTTGGCCATTTTGTGAACGTCTGCACTGTCATCTAGTTAGACAGGGTATATTACTATAGAAATCTGTCTGCAATCTGTCTGTTAATGTATCTTTTTACCAAATATTATCCATATAGCTTTACAATTGAAAAATCCAGGTCTTTATTACTCTTTCTTCTTTATAA
This sequence comes from Elymnias hypermnestra, assembly GCA_015832385.1. Classification (NCBI taxonomy): domain Eukaryota; kingdom Metazoa; phylum Arthropoda; class Insecta; order Lepidoptera; family Nymphalidae; genus Elymnias; species Elymnias hypermnestra. The sequence goes on from JACTOM010000888.1 coordinate 3,561,499, forward strand.
TTTGACTAGCCTTAAATCTAGTTTACAAATATGTTTTATAAGTGACACCGATGGTCTTGCGTTTTCGCATAGGCCTCCCCCAAAATAGAACAGTTTTTACGGTCACCGGCTTTCCTCTTCCACGTGACTCCGGCCGCGAGCTTTAATTCTTCCCATCTATAGACGGGTCTTCCTCTCCTCCTCTTACCTTCTCTTGGGTACCATTCAGTAACGTCACTAGCCCAATTGTCATTGCTATTTCTCGCTACATGCCCTGCCCATTTCCATTTCTGTATTCGTATAAAATAACTGACATCTGTGGTGTTCGTCTTCCTTCTAATGTACCCGAGTGTCAATTTGTCTGTTTTTTTGACGTTCAACATGCTTCTCTCTATATTATGTTGACAAGTTTCCAGTTTTTTTTAATCTCGTCTTGTTAGTTAAGTAGTTCTCCTTAAGTATTATTAAACAAACCCCTACACTACCTCTGTTTGTTTATTGAAAATAAACTCAAAGGTAACGAACAGACTTTCACCAATAGATAGTTTAATTCATGAGGAAGACTTAAGGATATAACTTGGTAAGTTCTGTGTAAATCTTTTGAAACTTTCCGTACCTCTTCTCATTAGAAGTGTATCAGTACAGACATTTATTTAAGTGAAATACGTTGGCATAACATTATTATTCCACTTTTACACTCACGCCCGTTTACGAAAGAATATATATGTCGGAGTGCAAGTCTTTGAATCACTGGTCCGTGTGTAATAGTCTGTGGAACGCTGGCGCCATCTTTGTAGCGGCGTGGGAGCAGAGTCAATAAGTGGCAGTCCAGCCCGTCTCTCGGCAGTTTTAGAGCGGCGGTCGGCCGGAGTGGTTGTGTAAATTGATATCAGGAACATTAAGTGATTGAACATTATAATCCGAGTTAATTGATAAAGTGTTTGATTGCACCAACATTACCCACGAACGCCCACAGAATAAGAAATTAAATAATGGATCCAATTACTAACGATGTCGGCGGAGAACCCTAAGCCCCTGTGCTTTATGCTTCTCCGTTTCCCACTTATTCTCCGACATATAAGAGTATATTTATTAATACATATAAATAAATTTATAATAACTAGTTATATACAAAAATATGGAATAACAGATATACCTACATAAACAATTACATAAATAAATATAACGGGCGGAGGATACACCCCGGCAGGGAGACCAAACGGCCGGGGGTCAGGGCTACAGGCTGAGAAACCGCCGGACTATCCTAGCCGAGTCCAGCAACACCGCCTTTTGCATCCTTGCTGCGAGCGAACTGCCACGGAACCCCAGTCGTCTCAGATGGTGAGCGAGACTGACTGGGATCAGACCATTCGCAGATATTACGATTGGGATGGTTTCAGTGGATCCCACTCCCCACATGGCGGTAATCTCGTGCGCCAGATCCAGATATTTACGTTTTTTCTCGGTCTCAGCTTGCACGAGATTCTCATCATACGGGATCGTGATATCCACTAAGAACACCTGAGTCTGTACCCGGTCCATTATCACGATATCAGGCTTGTTGGCCAGTATCCTGTCCGTGATAATGGAGCGGTCCCAATAGAGTCGAACACCGTCGTGTTCGAGTACTGGCTGGTACATATAATATGGCAGTCTCTCATCAAGAACACCATACATCAGGGCGAGCTCTTGATGAAGGATTTTGGCTGCTTGATTATGTCTGTGGAGATACTCAGTGTTAGCATGCGCGGAACATCCCGAAAGCACATGTCTGAATGACTCGCCGGCGACAAGCTCGACATATGTCGTGAGTGCCATCCTTCAGAATGTACTTTCGATAGTTCCTCGTCTTGACCACCTGATCCTGTATCGCACAGACAAATCCTTCGGTTTCCCCAAAGAGGTCCCCGAAGCGCAGCCATTGCACGGAGGCTTTTCGGTTTACGTGAGGCTCGTGTAGAGCCTTGAAAAACCGTCCATGCATTTCCTTCCCCTTCCATACGGCCTCCCTGTCAGAGGTGCTTAGCACCGCCGGTCTCTGCCAATTCTCGTTAGCCAAGGATAGGGGAGTGAGCCCTTTATCACATTCTATGACTTCCAGATGCATCGGGCTCTCCCTCTTCACGGGCACGGACGCTTTCGGAGGATTATTATTATTATTATTTCGCGATGGGGCCCACTGAGGAAGCGGATGCACTTCGATCTTTTGTACGCACCCCATCCTCTAGTCTCCCCTAAATGTACTCAAAAACCCATTCCAAAAGTCTGAGAATAGGCTTTAGGTTGGAGCCGTTAAAGTCATCTGGTTGCGGATAGGCCACTCCCAGTAGACTCATTCGTGTCCTAGCCAAGCCATTGCATAGGGACAGAAGGTGCTTTATTGTCTCCTCATCTTCATTGCAGGCTCTGCAAGTAGAGTCTTCCGCAATGCTTATGGTTTTTAACATAGCCTTTGTACTGTAGTGGCCCGTTGCAATTGCCACTTCATACCTTACCTGTCTTCTATTTAAGTTTTTGAAGCCTTTCACGAAGCCTGGTTTTATTGCAACCAAGAACGTTTTGGAGTGCCTTAGGCCACTATAATTGTGTCATTCCGCCAATTCTCTTTTATTTATCACTCACATTGCTATTGCTATACAGGATTCAGGACCTATGAACCCTCTGCTCCATCCAGCTCGTCCGCTTGCTCGTTGGCATAAGATACATTAGGCTTGTTGAAAAAATATCGATATTTTTTTCAATGTATCGATATTTTGAAGCGATATTTAATACAATGATATATCGATATAAAATTCCTAGTATCGAAAAGGTATGAAATCGATTTTTTTTAGAAAAAAATTGAATTTTATTTCGAACAATAAAGAATCCTGAGAAGAAATACTTTTTATACTCCCTTCTTTTTTACGAATGATATTTAATGTGTGTTTTTGCTGTTTTATAATTTGGATTTTAAGTTGGCAACTTAATTTGTCACTTTGACAGCCCGGTCGTATCCCGATATATCGATATTTAAAAAATATATCGCTACTTTATTGCATTTCCGACATCCTTAAGATACATATAAATCCAAGACTTACTCTCGTGCAAGGAGCACGAGTTCCAAAAATTATTTCAACCTCTATGATAGCTTTTCGGTTTGCAAATGTGATTTAATTAAAAGCTTGGATATACCATTCTTCAGAGAGCTTAGTTGGCGCGAGGTAACTTCCTCCAACGCCATCTGATGATACGTGTAGAGACACTTTAAACAGCGACACCTGTATAAAAGCTCTGGATTTAATAAAATGTTATATTACACATCTTAAAGGACTTACAAAATATTACTTAGTTAGTAGTTGGATGGGCAAAAGAAAGAGCAATAACTCGTTAACAACACGTGCCTCAAACCGACATGGTTCGAGGCACCTATAGGAGTGCTATTAAAGTAGCCGGGTGTGCGGGTTCGGTACGCAGTTCTTATTGACTGCGTCGGGGCACGGACCGTTGTCCAGACTTCTGACCTTGTCATTTAGCAATCTCCTTATTATTCATTAGTGATATTGTATATCCTTTAATATCTTACTTACTTCTCTTATAATCTATGTTTCCTTCTGATAATCCGACAAATATATCGTGTTTATGAAAACACCTTCGCAATTGTTTAAAAAAAATTGATTAACATAAAAAAGGTTATAGTGAGCCAATTTTAAAAGATAGACATAAGCTGTCCTGGACTTTTTTTTAGATATTTTAAAGGGTAATAATTCTGTCTTACATGATTTATGCGAAACTTTAACCATTCGCCTATTTTCAGCTAGTTTTATCTAAAAAAAACCAGATTTTGAAGGGGTCTTTTGGTACCCCTTTTCGGGGTTGTTTATCGAGATTATAAGGTGATATATGATATCTGATGTTATATGGAGTAAGTTTTGCTACTTTATAAAAAGGATTCTGAATTACGTGGAAAACACCGCAGGGTACAGCTAGTCTTTTAATGGTGGAGGAAATTGTGGGAGAATTGCATTGCAATTGACATTACAATCACAACAAAGGGCTAGTAATTGTTTAAAATTGTAATGAAAGGCATCGTATAAGCATTGAAAGAATTGTACGTTTGACAATTTTTATTAACGACAGTTTGAATACAGAGTACTATCAAGGACTTTTTCCAATTGTTTATGTATACAAGCAAAACCGACCGAGCCTCCTTTATTATTTAATTTGATATTGGTTTTAACAATCAAAATTTCTTACTAAAAGTTTATAGACGTAATATTTATGACGCAAAATCTGTCAATCGCTGATATTTATATCAAACTTTAGAAGGTGATAATAGAAAAGTTCATACTGTCAAAAGCACCAAGAAGGTTGCATTGAGAAAGTTTATACTGTCAAAAGCACCAAAAAGATTGTATTAGCAAATTTTATATTGTCTCAAAAGCACCAAGAAGGTTACATTAGAAAAGTTTATATTAGCAAAAGCACTAAGAAGGTTGCATTAGAAAAGTTTATATTATCGAAAGCACTAAGAAGGTTGCATTAAAAAAGGTTATATTATCAAAGCCACTAAAGAGGTTACATTAGAAAAATTTATATTATCAAAAGCACTAACGAGGTAACATTAGAATAGTAAATATTACCAAAGGCACCAAGGTCACATTAGCAAAGTTTATATAGTCAAAAGCACCAAGAATGTTGCATTAGCAAAGTTTATATAGTCAAAAGCACCAAGAATGTTGCATTAGCAAAGTTTATATAGTCAAAAGTACCAAGAAGGTTGCATTAGAAAAGTTTATATCGTCACAAACACCAAAAAGATTGTATTAGGAAAGTTCATTTTGTCCAAAGCACCAAGAAAGTTGCATTAGAAAAAATTATATTGTTGTAACGTTGCATTAAAATTTATAAAGTAATTATGTTCGTAAAAAAAGGTTATTTTGTAGGTTCCTCTTAAAACAGGACGCGGATAAACCTTCGTAACTTCATATATACCTATAGAAATCTGTCTGTTGGTGTATTTTTTACCAAATAAAACCAAAAATTAACTACACAGTTTGGCTTTAAAATTGAAATATCTAGTTAGTTATTATTATTATTTCCAATCTAACACTGTTGAGGCATCACAAAATACTTACACTTTGCCGGGTATCCTTTTATTTAACAATGCCATTCCCAAATAATCTATTAGTATATTTAAGAGCAGGAAATGTCTTAATTAGAACATGATAATTTGGCTAGTTTCCTTAAATATTATTCCCTCGTCGTCGTCGCTTCAACCGATGAACGTTCACGGCTGGACATAGGTCTCAGGAAATGATGCCCGATGGCCCGTTCTTGCGCCGGTCCACCTTGTGGAAGTCTTCCTTCACTGCGTCGTCCAGTGCGGGGTCGCCAATCCAGCACCTTACGGACCCAACGTCCATCAGTTCGTCGGACTATGTGCCTGCCCATTGCCACTTCAGGTTCGCGATTTGTAGGGCTATGTCGGTGGCTTTGGTTCTGCTACGGATCTCCTCATTTCTGATTTGATCGCGTAGAGAAACTTCGAGCATAGCCCTCTCCATCGCACGCTGAGTGACTCTGGGTATTCGAATAAGGCCCATAGTCAGCGACGACGTTTCCGATCCGTAGGTAAGCACTGGCAACACGCACTGTTCGAAGACTTTAGTCTTCAGGCAAGTATTATTCCTTTAAGTAAGTAAGTAGCAGCCCATTAACGTCCCACTACTGGGCACAGGCCTCCTCACTCCGAAGAGCGAGAGTTTTTAGACCATAGACTCACCACGCTGCTCCAGTGCGGATTGGCAGGCACAGTATACAAGTGCACTCCCTATTCCTTCACTCTCATAGTCCGATGTGACGGGAATCCGACACGACCGGAGAGAGATCAGGCGCAGGACCGACGGCTTAACGTGCTCTCCGAGGCACGGGGTGGATCACACCGCCAACTACCCAACTTCGGGAAAATATTGAGAAAATCTTAAATAGAAAACTCAATATTGATTTCGTTTGAATTGGCCCGACCCGGGACTCGAACCCAGGACCTCATGTCTGTAGTCGAACATGCTAACCACTAGACCAATGAGGCAGTCAGTATTATTCCTGATTGGCAATAAACTCGTAAGTAACGAAAAGATTTTCACCAATAGAGAGGTTAATTGATGAGAAAGGCTTAGGTATGTAACTTGGCAAGTTCAGTATCTCATTTTATTAGAAATGTATCAGTACAAACATCTATTTAAGTGGAATACATTGGCATCAGATTTATATAAAACCACTCAGGTTTCATACGTATTCCCTATGATTACATGACTTAATCTCGTGCAAGGAGCACGAGTTCCAAAAATTATTTCAACCTCTACGACAGCTTTTCGGTTTGCAAATGTGATTTTATTAAAAGCTTGGATGTACCATTCTTCAGAGAGCTTCGTTGGCGCGAGGTAACTTCCTCCAACGCCATCTGATGATACGTTTAGAGACGCTTTAAACAGCGATACCTTTATAAAAGCTCTGGATTTAATAAACATGTGGCATTACTTATTGCTAACGTAGTTGGAAAAGAGACTGCAATAACTCGTTAATAACATGTGCCTCGGATCGTTTTGGTTCAGAAACCGACACGGTTCGAGGCAGCTTTAAGGGTGCTATAAAAGTAGCCGAGAGTGCGGATTCGGTACGCGTGGGGGCACGGACCGTTGTCCAGACTTCTGCCCTTGTCATTTAGCAATCTCCTTATTATTTATTAGTTATATTGTATACCTTTGAATATCTTACCTAAATGAATTTGTATATTCCTTCTCTTTTAATCTATGTTTCCTCTATGGTGTTTATGAGAACACCTTAGCAATTGGTTAAACAAAATTTGGTTAGAATAAAAAAGGCTATAGTGAGCCAACTTTAAAAGATAGACATATGCTGTCGTGGACTTTTTTTTAGATCTTTAAAAGGGGAATAACTTTGCCATACATAATATTTGCGAAACTCTTACCATTTGCCTAACATAACCCTCGAAACTTTCTAAAGTTCTTCAATATCATCAACAGTAGTACATTGCAAATATGAAAACTATATATGACGAATCATAGTTGTTGTAAAAGTTTATATAGAAAAATTTGTACTTATGTCTGTTATATGCTCTGAAACCTTTCAAATGTCCCCAAATCAACCTTGAAATTGGGGACACATTTTCATATTTATCCATATTTCCACGGGATCTATTACTACGCGAGTAACACTGCGGGGAACATCTAGTTTATAATATAAATAAGAATTTGAAACAATAAAACATTCACGTTTTCAATTTTACGTAGTTTCACGATTATAAATAGGATTTCTCTTGGATACAGTCCAAAAATGAGATTGCTCCTGTTATTTCAGTTCCAGTCTTCAACGAGTGAAGATCTATGGATCTCTAGATCGTGAATATTGTTATGTTTTTAATTGAAGTGATAAAAACTCCGATAAAACTGTCGAGACTTAATAATAAGAAATGCTTTAAAATTTTTAGGGGTCAGTAAACTTACGATAAAAACGTTTTTATCTATTATTTGTTCAAGTGTTTATAACATGTTCATGTTTGTTTTGAAATCGTTACGTTGTTATTAACACAGCCTCGAAAACTTTAATTAAAATACTAAACAATCAGAAGCCGTTTAATATAAGTCATTGCTATGGGTTTTCTTGAACGGAATAAGTCAAAAAAAACGACAGAAACAGCAGGAAAATATCAGTTTTTGGGTAAACTTTACGTGTGTTACTTTTATATAAAATATTATTTAATTCAGTTTGTATTTATCTGCTGGGCACATTCCTCCTCACTCCGAGGAGCGAGGCTTTTTTTGAACATACACCCACCACGCTGCTCCACTGCAGATTGGCTGGCATAGTACACTAAGTGCACTCTCTATTCCATCATTCTCATAGTCCTGTACGACCGGAGGGAGATCAGGCGCAGGACCGACGGCTTAATGTGCTCTCCGAGGCACGGGGGTGGATCACACCGCCAACTTCCCAACTTCGATTGATATTTGAATTGGTCCGACCCGGGACTCGAATCCAGGACCTCATGTCTGTAGTCGAACATGCTAACCTATAGACCAATGAGGCAGTTGTTTATTGCAGAACCCTTTTAAATCATATATCTTGAAAGATATATGTATACAATTTTGTAAATAAAAACTTTACAACACTTTTCATGAAAACTACACGAAGTGAGGAGTATGAAATTTCCCAGATTCATAGGTTATATAAAGAAGGAGTGTGCAATGATAATATTTTTGAAGTGAAACTTCCCTACACGAGTGAGGGTAAAATTTTTACGGATGAAGATTTGCAGTGTTATTTAAGCTAATTCGTTTCAAGGTTAGGTAGTTTTAACATTTACAAATAACATGTGGCATTTAAATTTACCACTCGTCGTTTAATATACAATTTTTTCATAAAACAAAATTCAATTAATAATTTGTCATATTGACGAAATAACACGTGGCATTCTTACCTACAATTCTCTTTTTAGATTTCAATAAATTATTTGTATTAATTTTCACACTTTCAATATTGTCATGACAATTAATTTCATTAAATTCCGACCATATCTTCCTAATATAAACAAAACTTAAAAAGTTGTTTCACAAAGAAGCTTCACTTCTGACATGTGTACATTGTACGCACAATTTATTTTAAGAATTATTCGTAAAAAATACATTAAATCAATATAAAAACACTACACATATACAGTATATATACTTGTCAATATGTCAAACGACAATTATGTCAAACGTCATAAGGTTGCATTAAAAAAGATTCTATTGTCAAAAGCCCTTTTCTTTTTGACGAGACGGGAAAAAATCCATCATAGGATACCGGGATGCCGCGGGGATGTCACCGGTTATGCCGGACTCCTACAGGCTAAAAACGACCCGCCGTCCTACGCACTGTCACACGCGGCGGCGTGACAGGTTAGCTCGTAGAATAAAACTCATCACGCTGCCGTGACTCCCCTTGAGGGGGCCCCTACCTTGATCCTAAGGATCGAGCTACCTATGGGGCAGCGAGGAGGCGCGCCGCCCGACAACCGTCCCACAGGCTAGTTCTAAGGGGGAAGGCGGCAGTCATGAGCCGCCCGTCGTCACCCCAGGCACCTATGACTAAGAGCATGAGAGGCGAGATCCGCCTCCCGACGCTGCTCCGCGGCCTCCTTCAGCGTCATCACCTCGTCGCTAAAGGAAGCCGCCACATTCCAACACTCCCTCCGCTCCACCACCGCTCTCACGACGGTGGGCAGGGAGAGGTCGGTCGACCCTAATACGGCCACTAGGTCAGATCTCTCTGCTCATACCAACTGGGGCACACCGCAAGCGTGTGCTGTGTTTAGTGGGCCACCCGGCATAGATACCTCCCGAAGCACCCGTGCCCCGAGAGGATCTGCGAAGTGGAAAGTAACCATGCCGTGAGCAGGACACCACTGACCAAGAAGCGGAGACACGGTCTCGATCGTCGACCTCCCAGCGCTCGGTTCTCTTAGCCGGTCCCGCCACTTATTTGTCAAAAGCCCTAATTCAACTTACATCAGAAAAATCACTACGGTAGTTGTTTACTTAAAATTTCTGAGGTTCTACGTTACTTTGTTAATTATTTCTTTCATAGAAACCTTCTTCTGGCTATAAATAACAGAACAACAAAAGAGTTACCGCAATCGGTCAGGGAATATCTATATAATTTCTATATAAATAAATTATTGTACAAGTAGAAATTTCGAGTCCCACGAGACTTAATATTATTATATAAAATTAATATATTACAACAATTTATAAAATTATTGTTACCACTATTTTTAATCCAATGACATTATATTCTTAAGTATTGTTGTAGTTTGTTTGTTACGGAACCCTCACAAGTAAAAGTGACTCACGCTCGTAATGTAATGTTAATTAACGTTTCATGTTATATTGTAGTTACTTTGAAACGAGCATTACGTTCGCGGGCATTAACGTGCCAAGTGGTTAAAGTTAAACTTCCACTGGTTGAAGTTTTAAAGTGTTTCGAAATGGAATTTTCGTTTCTTAATAACACAATCAATCAATAAGACCGCCCCTACGTATAGGTTAATGTAATATACTAATTTGATGTAAGAAATTATCACCAACTTAATACTGAGTGCAATAAAGTATTATCTCACTTTTTATCAGTAATTTAATGTATTAACAGGTACGTAGCATAATTGCATATCTATTTTATCGACATTTTGTCTCAGTTTCATGGGTCGTGATCCCGAGTAAACTACTGTATTTTTTTATTCAACACTACCAAAATAAACACTCATGATTTCATTTTAGCTAACTGATATCTTACTAAAGCAGCAGTGTAGTAAAAAGAAGACGATATACAAAAAATACAAGGTAAATATAAAGATAACACTTACAGATAATAATCTTTCGTAAACACAGCTTTGGAATCTATAAAAATATCAATCTCTTTGATGTTATTTTTCTATTTTATTACTTCTAACGGTCGTACCTTACGAATAGCTATTATATATTTCTTTACCATGTAATTAGTTATATGACATATACCCATAATATGCATTTAAAGCTGCATTTATTGATATCGTTTGTGCTATTAGTACATAAACAAATCTGTCTTTGTGCATATATAGTCAATGTACGTTTTCCAATTACAATTATTATCATAAACCTAAGAATTTTCATCTATTTTTGTTTTATCGTATATATAATATTTTTCGGTAATAATAAATAACAGATTTGCATCAGTTTTCTTTTGCTCAAAAACTCTATTATGTGTATTTTTTTATATTCAAGTAATGTTATCGTATCATCCGCATATAACATGCAAGGATCATTAATGTAAGGTAAAAAGAAAAAAGGTCCCAATATACTACCTTGGGGTACCTTTTGTTAAATTTATATTTTGACCTATATACTTATACCATTTTCTACCTGTGCAGTCTCAATGCATACTTTCCTGTCTTGTAACTATGATCTTATCCATTCAAGAGCGTTTGCTCTTACACAATCTCGGTATAATTTATCTATTAGAATGCTGTGAATTACAAAGTCAAAAGCTTTAGTCATATCTAAAAATACGGTAATTAATATCTTGTCATTTGGGTGGTCATCAATTATATTACTCAAATAAATGAAAGGCTTCTGCTTTAGAACTATTATTGTATATGCAGATGGTTGCTTTCAACTGTCATGGGCAAAATCTATCTATGTTTTATCTAATTGTGAATTAGAAAAATAAGACGTAGGGTAGACAGATTTTTTCCCCTGATAACTCCGCTTGAAACAACAGCAGTTATGTCAACCACAACTATGTAACTAGTATAATATACTCATATCTAAAATATTTAATAAAGTTTAAATTTTAAGTGATTGAAATTAGATTTCAAAGTTGAAAATGACAGAAAAACTGTACCCTAACTATGATATGGAGATGTGGACACGAACATGTCAAGAAGAGATTGACAAACCGTTGGAGGGTAATGTGAAAGGTTAGTTTAACTTTTATATAAGGATTTAACTAAAAATTTATGTTTTATTCAATACATTTATATTATTAATGTTAACTAAAAGCCTTGAGCCTCTCTTTCTCTTTCCCAAAAATGATATCTCATCGTCGCTGGTCTCATTGATGTCTCTAAAATCAAATGAAGCTCATGAAATTATCAATAATATAAATAAATAATGGTTTAAAGATCTGAAAAACACACGTTTTCATAGAATTACAAATCATAAATAAAATTAGTGCATGTGAAAGTATGTCATAAAGTCATATTTTCATCTTCGGTACTTTGACTACCTTCTCTCTCTCTTTACCCTTCTTCTTCGTTAGTCCTTTAGGACTTCGGTAATTTGAATTCGATTGAATAGTATCCTGAATGTGTTTGCAGTTCACATTTAACTTTATTTTATATGACGTTATCTCTTTCATCCATTAGTTTAATTCGTGTTATTTGGAACTGAAAATCTCAACAAATCTTCAAGTATTATTTAACGAATCAACAGTACAACCGTTTGCTTTTTTTTCAGGCAAAATTCCTTCGTGGATTAATGGCACACTTTTGAGGAATGGTCCAGGGTGCAATAAAATAGGTGGCAGTCAGTATCAACACATTTTTGATGGGTTGGCGCTAATACACAAGTAAACTACCTTTATATATTAACTAACTTCGTCTACTTACACTTGAATAAAGGATAGAATTACGACGACATCAATTTGATGTTTATGTAAAATGATTAACAGCAGAACTGATAGTTAAGAACATCACGGTTTAAAACTTAAGATCAATGTTTTTTAGTTATAAATTCAAATGAAACCTATCCTGTATCCAGAGCCTGAACGAAGAAATTCATCGCAGACATACTCTGTGAGGAATTTATACATATTTTCACTGAAAAGATAATAGTTCTTTCTGAGGCTTTTGACTATCTGTGTACCAAATTTCGTTTTGTCATGAAAATGCGCCAGAAAGTTACTTTAATGTTTAAAATATTAGTAGCGATTGTTATTTTAAGTAATAAAAAGTTGATTAAAGAAAGTCGTGGTATAAAAGAACATGTGCTTAAAATTGAGAAAGACATGCTTAAATGGTTTGGGTTTGTTGAGAGAATAAGTGAAAGGAGACTGACAAAAGGTCGTAGTAAGGGTCGAGTCGAGAGTGAATGGGAAAGTAGGAAGGGGAAGACCAAGGCGAGCGTTCCTGGATCAAATCCAGGACATTAAATAAAGGCCAAGTCAAGAGTACTCTAAACCGACGAACTTGTATGAAAGGTTTAATGAGAATGGAAGAAGCGAAGGAGATATGCAAGGATCGTGGCAAGTAGAAGGACGTCGACCTCTATGGGAAAGAGGAGTGATGTTATGTATGTTATTTTACAAACTTATGAATATATATTGAATCAACAGCCTAATATCATATATATCAATAGCCTATCTGTGTACCAAATTTAATTTAAACCAGATGAATTATTTCTGAAAATCACACGTTTTAATGGAAGTACAAATCATAAATCAAATTAGTGCACGTCAAAAAGTCATATTTTCATCTGCGGTACTTTGACTATCTTCTCTCTCTCTTTACCCTTCTTCTTTAGTCCTTTGGGACTTCGGTAATTTAAATTCGAATGAATAGTATCCTGAATGTGTTTGCAGTTTACATTTACCTTTATTTTATGTGAAGTTATCTCTTTCATCCATTATTTTAACTTGTGTTAATCTGTGTACCAAATTTCATTTAAACCAGATGAATTATTTTGTCTTAAAAACCTGACAGACTAACGTACAGACAGATTTACTTTCACAATTATAATATTAATATTAGTAAGGTCTAGCTTAGCTCGACTAAACTTTCCGATATCCAAATCTAATGTAATTTAAATAAAAGAGGATTAAAATGGACAGTTCTGTTATTTAAAATAATCTTATAAAACAAAGACTTCCACATGTGTCTCTGTTTGTCCGCGATAAACTGCTTAACTACTGTGTCGATTTTCATGTAGTTTTTACCAATTGATAGAGTGATTCTCAACGAATTTTTATGTGTATAATTTGTCAAGGTTTCCTGTTAGTTGGTTGAAGTACGACGATGTGTTTTGCAAGTGTTTGCAAGGCACCTGAAAGCTTTCATCAAAGATAAAACAAAGTATTGTACGGTTGGATAATTAATCTTTTAATTATCTACATATAAATCAACAATCACATACAAGTATCTTTTAAGGATCCAGGTTATCTTTATTAAAAATGGTCGCGTTCAATGCGGTGACTAAAAAGATATCCAGGCGCATACAGTGTTAATCGTATTAAAATTAAATACGAATCTTTTCTGTTGGCTAGAGCAGGGTCTTATGAGGATAGATCTAAAATTCACGTTAAAATTACGGGGAAAATATCTCATTATAAATAAAAAATATCGAGTAAGTATAAACTCAGTTTAAAAGACAAAGTAAACACTAGACCATCGTAAATTACAATGCAAATTATACTATTTAACATAAATATTAACTCATATAAAGTAAAGTAGCTGTAATTTACTTCAAGTAATATATTTTTTATTGTGCCTCATAACAGAACATTATAATAGAAGCGTTATCATTATCGTTTTTACACACAATCTTGGATATACATATAGTTAAACCATGCGCCATTAAAATGGCAACAGTGAGCCAACCATAAAAGATAGATACGCATAGTCAAGGACTTTTTTTATAACTATTTTAAGAGGATCAATCTCTATCTTCCAACACGACGGCGGCATTGACCAAGATGTCACTAGCAGCATAAATTCTGGTTGGACGAAGTGGGGGCAGCTCTCGGAAACAATTTGCGATGCCCGAATGCCCCTCAAACTAAAGGGGAAAATTTATAAGATGATCGTAAGACCAGTCATCCTGTATGGATCAGAGTGCTGGGCCACCAAAGGGGAGAATGAAAGGAAATTGCATGCAGCGGAAATGCGAATGTTGAGATGGATGTGTGGAGTGACAAAATTAGATAAGAATAAAAATGAGTATATTAGAGGACGTGTGAAAGTAGCACCAGTGACCGAGAAGTTAAGGAGTGGAAGGCATATCATGAGAAGGGAGGATAGCCATGAATGCTAAAGGGTCCTAAATATGATGGTGGAAAAAGTGTGGATGAACTGTGTGAAAGAGGATATGTGTTTAAGGGATATGAATGTAGAAATGACAGCGGATAGAATGAAGTGGCGAGAGGAAACATGCTGTGCCGACCCCACCTAGTGGGATAAGGGCAAGCAAATGATGATGATTTTAAGAGGAACAATTCAGTCATACATGATTGTTGTGTAACTCTAACCGTTTACGCAATACGCGCAATAGAAACTCTCAAAGGGAATAAAGTGACGTGATGTAAGCCTTCGTTGATAAATGGGCTATCTGATACTAAAGCAGTTTTTCTTTTCCCACTTTTAGTCCCCTGAAAAAAGCTTGATCAAAGATATTGAAACTTTAGTATAGATAGTTAAGCAAAAACAGTTAGGCAAAACTGCAATATTGGGTTTGAATTTTGCTGCATCATCGTAGTGAATGATCTATGATAATGTAGAAATGATTTTATCTAGAATTTTATTGAAATGAATATGACTAGGTGATGTATTATAATTTAAATTTTTTTGTGGAATCATGATTCTTAATTTAATACGTTCTAATGTTGGTAAAGTTTTTACTGGTAATGTGAGCAATAGCAACGAAGCTGTTTGACGCGTTAATAATACCTTTTCTTTGGCTAAATCTCGAGAAAGTGTCTTCGCCCGTGCATCATTAATAAAATACTGAGTTGTCACCGAATAAATATAAGGTTAAGAGTCAGGATTCTTGTATGCTACATCTGGGTAGATGTCAGGTACGCTTGCAAAGTATGGATCCTGAAAAAGAACATCATAAGACGCCTCGATACGTTTGAGGTCTGGTATTACCGACGCATGCTTTGTATCACTTCGTCGTTGTCGTCCCAACCAATGGACGTGTACTGCTGAACAAAGATCTCTCCTAATGAGTTTCACTGGGCTCGATCTTGCGCCGCCTGTATCCAGCGGCTGCCGGCGACCCGCCTAATGTCATCGGTCCACCTGGTGGGGGGGTCTGCCGACGCTGCGTTTTTCGGTGCGAACCCGCCACTCTAGCATCTTCGGGCCCCAACATCCATCGGTTCTGCGAACTATGTGCCCTGCTCATTGCCACTTCAGCTTTGCAATTTGGTAGGCCACGTCGGTGACTTTAGTTCTCCTACGGATCTCCTCATTTCTGATCTGATCACGTAGAGAAACCCCGAGCATAGCGCTCTCCATCGCCCGCCAGAAATTTCAAAACGATATTGGGCAAGGTAGAGGACAAAAGGCGTCCTGGAACCAGGAAGAAGTTTAGGCTGCGGAACAAACGCGAAAAGGCAGAAATTAAGTCTGCTGCCGAGTTGTTTCGTCGTGCTAAAAATTGAAACGAAATCTAAAAGATAGCTGACATTCTTCAAGAAAAGAAAAGCACTGCGATCACCAACCCGCCTGCCAAGCGTGGCGATTATGGCATTATCCTCTTATGAACGACACAAGGGCAGCAACGGCCCCCAGTCCCCGGCAGCCCCGCTATTCCTAGCTTTGCCAGTGGTTATGGTAACGGCGGGGCAGGGGGTGCTAAGAATCTCCGGCAGAGACTCCGCTGCCAATCCTGACATTGGGGCCCGAAGGTGCTAGAGTGGCGGCCTCGCACCGGAAAACGCAGCGTCGGCAGATCCCCCACCAGGTGGACCGATGATATCAGGCGGATCGCTGGCAGCCGCTGGATAAAAGCGGCGCAAGATCGGGTCCATTGGAATTCATTAAGAGAGACCTTTGTCCAGCAGTGGACGTCCATTGGTTGAGACGACGACGACAACGACTTCAATAAAAATGAAGAGGCACTTTTAGAAGAAGAAGCCGACTTTATCCGAACTTTATATAAATGATGGAGACGACTCAGTCTCATTCATTATATAGATATCTTTCATATATTAATCGACGGAAATATACTAATTGCTTAGCTCTGTCACCAAATTTTTTTTAAAGTGAAACTTCTTTAGGCGCATGAGGGTGAAATTTGTACAGAGTTAACGTGTGATTAGCGTCACGTAGGATGTGCAGCGCTTTCATTATGTTTCTTACCTTATTTCCGATCTCAATAATTCCTTTTTTATATGAAAGATGTTTATCGTAGGGTCCCATTTTTTAGTCTAGTTCTGATGATGGCATCCATGAGAAAACCGTGTCTTAAATTAGCATTAAGCATGTGTGCGATAAATGGACAAATTACTCAAGGTCACGTCAATCAATTTCGATGATTCGTATTTTATTGGAAAGTACATATATAATTTAAGGGTTGGTTAATGACAGTTTGGTTAGATTTAGATCATGGGATCGATGATAAAGTAACGGAACTCTTCAATTCTGAGGAACAAATTAACTATCCTCGGCAGAATCTTTTAAAGGCTATCAAGATATTTGAGTCACCTACAGTAACGTTGGTATGGTCAAGTGATTGTCGGACAAAACAACCCTTGAAGTATATTCTTTCTATTAAAAAAAGAATAATCGAAATTGGTTGGCGTGATCTTGAGTTAATCGTCTATTTGTCGCGCACATGCTTAATGCAAATTTAACACTTATCCGATTTTCTCATGGATGCCATCATCAGAACTGGATTAAAAAAAAATGGGACCCTATGACGAGCACCACCTTTCATTTAAAAAAAAAGTATGTCGGGAGATATGAGGTAAATTAATAACCTCCTCCTTTTTTTGAAGTCTGTTAATAACTTTATCGCGTACATAGTGTGCTTTTGGGTTATCCTCTTGGACACTTGTTATTCTTTCTATTTGACCTTCGATAGTACGCAGGCAAATTTCAGTTGAAGCAGATAAACGTTTGTTTTCGTTGCATCCCTATCCAAGATATTTTCAGTGAAATCTTTCTCTTCATCAGTTTTCTTCGAGCTTAGGCCCTGGGAGCATTTGTTTACATGACAAAGATTCGATTCATTGCACTAAGTAATAAATAGTATGTTTAATTAATGTGCATCGAAAGTATTTCTTATCTTATTGTTATTTTCACTTTTGATTACTATAATTTGACATTGTAATGATACATTATTGTGATAATTTATTTGATATATCAGTTAATTATGATAATTGAATTTTTCGCTACTCCATCATTGGAAGCTTTTGATGATAAGGAAACATAAATATCCATAAATAAAAATAGAAGATGATAATTGAATTAGGATGTATAAAATAATTTTGACATGATGTGAATTTGCAAGTTTCCATTTAAACCGTCATTTTTTAGATTTGCAATAAAAGATGGCAATGCAACTTACCAGTGTCGCTTCATACGATCTGAAACATATGAAAAAAACACTTCAGCAAAGAGGATAGTGGTCACAGAGTTTGGTACGCATGCAGTTCCAGATCCTTGCAGAACTATTTTCGATAGGTAATTTATCTACTCTTTACACTTTGCATCTTCGTTTCAATATAATCCATCTACAATATACTGTTGATCCTTATTGATTCAGATTTTTGAATGTACATTTAATAATTGTTTACAGGATATCCTCGATTTTCAAATTGAATGTCATGAAAACAGACAACACTGCTGTATCTGTATATCCCTTTGGTGATCAAATCTACGCAATGACAGAAGTGCCAGTTGTTTATCAGTGAGTATGGCCACTATGATCCAGTAATATCTAATTATATTTTTATAAGCAAATCTTTGTAAAAACTTATATACTAATGTTCATTTAAAGCATATTACTTTGTTTTTCTGATGTGGTGATAAAAACTAGGATATGCGTAGGCTGTTCACAACCAGAAGGGAAGATTTGTGGGTCTAAAGTTTGGACATTTCTCTGAAAATCTTGGGCTTATATTACTTGCTAGTCACACACACTTGATGAGTGTCCTAAAACAGCGACTTGGTGTGTCTAATAAAACGACAATTTGGTGATTCTAATAAAACTACTGTTTGGTGATTCTAATAAAACAACAATTTGGTGATTCTAATTAAACAGTAATATGGGGAGTCAAATAAAACAGCAACTTGGTGATTCTAATATAACAGCATCGTGCCGAGTCTAAAAAAACAACAATTTGGTGAATCTAATAAAACGGCAACTTGGTGATTCTAATAAAACAACAATTTGGTGATTCTAATAAAACAGCAACATGGGGAGTCTAATAAAACAGCAACTTAGTGAGTCTCTTGAAACAGCAACTTGGTGAGACTAATAAATAGACGATAAGGTGAATCTAATAAAACAGCAACATGTGGAGTCTAATAAAACAGCAACTTGGTGATTCTAATATAAAAGCATCTTGCTGAGTCTAATGAAACGACAATTTGGTGATTCTAATAAAACAGCAACTTAGTGAGTCTCTTTAAACAGCAACTTGGTGAGTCTAATGGAACGACAATTAGGTGAATCTAATAAAACAGCAACTTGGTGAGTCTCCTAAAACAGCAAGTTGGTGAATCTAATAGAACAGCAATTTGGTAAGTTTAATGAAACAACAACTTGGTGAATCCCCTAAAACTCGCTACTTATGTAAAAATGGGTGTGATACCTGTGCTATTGGGTGGTGCTCTGTTCAGCATCTTTCACTTTAAAGCCACATACAATATGTGGACTATAAAATTTGAGGCGATTTAAAAGATTCTCCTTAATTTGATATGTGTAATCGATTGGAAATTGCAACAAGAAGAAAAAAGGAAGCAGTTATTGAAACATCTACTTAATTCTAGAATATTGGTTGCTTCTTGCATAAACAAAGTATATTATGATTTCAGGATTGATCCAGATGGCTTGAAAACTCTAGGAAAGGAGCATCTGCCGAGGTCTCTGGTAGTGACTCATACTGCACATCCTCATATCATGCCTAACGGTACACTTAACTCTTATTACGTTGTTATGAAGTTACAGTTAAGGAATTTTGAAAGGCATTTGCAATTTCTACGTTTAATGAAATAATGGAATCATTTATATGTAATTCATTTCTTTTATCATGTGGTTTCTCTTTTCCAGCTTCTCTGTTTATAATGTTATCTTTAATATTTAAATATTTATCTAGAACGCACACAGTTTTAGTATCTTTTGAATAATTTCTAACATAGTTAATAAATTCGACACGATGATCATATTGCTTCATAGAATACAATTCATTCACTCAATTTCTACTTTTATGTACCCCAACTCTTGGCCAATTTTTAAACTTGATTTTTTTAAGTGGGAAGTGTGCTGTTTAGCTACATTTCTGATTGATACTCTATGCCTAATGGTCATAACTTGACATTTAATAGCTAATAGCCTTCTTCTTTAATTGGCTATATGAAACTTAAAGTATTTCTTAATCCCAAAAGTATTTCCTGAGGTTTGCGAGTATAGCTACGCAAAATTCATTTTATATTATAATAGATGTTTTAAATTTAGTTTTACCTTTCATTCAGGTGATGTCTACAATGTCGGGTTAAACACTGAAAAAGGGCATGCTGTTGTGAAATTTACCAACAATCAGAAAGGTACAATTCTACTCTACCTCATATTTCTTCATAAACACTTAGTATATCCTTAATCATGTTAATAGAGAAAATTTAGGCTTTAACGCTTCGGCTGTGACTAGTTATTTGCCTACCAGTAAAGACGTTATTAATAATTGGGTTACCACACGATAATGACTTAGTATTACTTAACAAAGTATATCAACTACCCCTACGTATTTTAAGTCAACTTTCATTTTAGACATTTTTGTAATTTTGATGATTATATCACCCAATTTAACAATCCAGGTCATCGTTTTGGTTTCGATAGTTAAATCTGCCCCATTTATCAACTTTGTTCATTGTTTTTGTAGTTTTGATTATTATATCACTCCTGTTGATAAACTTAGGTTATTATTTTGGTATTTTCATAATTATATCACCTCATTTATCAACTTAGGTCATCGGCTTCTAATCTCGATGTTTATATCACACCACTTATCAACTAATCTCATATTTTTTTCCATTATAATGACTATATCGACCCATTTATCAAGTTAGGTTAATATTTTGGCAAATTGGATGATTACATTACCCCATCTATCAACATAAGTCATCGTTTTTTTATTATGACGATTATATCACTCAATTTAACACCTAATGTCATCGCTTTTCAATTATGAAGATTGAATCATCTAAGATTATGATTTTGGTAATTATGATGATTATATATATCAATTTATTATTTTATTTAGGTTAGGTTATTATTTTGGGAAATTTGATGATTACTTCACCCCATCTATCCACATAACTTATCGTTTTTTATTATGATGATTATATAAACCCATTTATCACCTGCTGCCATAATTTTTTCAATTTACTATTTTATTTGGGTTAGGTTATTATTTTGGAAAATTTGATGATTACATCACCCCATCTATCAACATAAGTTATCGTTTTTTAATTATTATGATTATATCACCTCTTTTATAACCTTAGGTCATCGATGTGGTAATTTTGATGATTATATAAGCCCATTTATCAACTTATGTCATATTTTTTTCAATTTACTACTTTAATTAGGTTAGGTTATGATTTTGGAAAATTTGATGATTACATCACCCCATCTATCAACATAAGTTATCGTTTTTTAATTATGATGATTATATCACTTCTTTTGTAACCTTTGGTCATCATTTTGGTAATTTTGATGATTATATAAACCCATTTATCAACTTATGTCGTAATATTTTCAATTTACTACTTTATTTAGGTTAGGTTATTATTTTGGAAAATTTGATGATTACATCACCCCATCTGTCAACATAAGTTATTGTTTTTTAATTATGATTATTATATCACTTCTTTTATAACCGTAGGTCATTGTTTTGGTAATTTTGATGATTATATATATCCATTTATCAAATTATGTCGTAATATTTTCAATTTACTACTTTATTTAGGTTAGGTTATTATTTTGGAAAACTTGATGATTACATCACCCCATCTATCAACATAAGTTATCGTTTTTTAATTATGATGATTATATCACACCATTTACCATCTAAGGTCATCGTTTATCGGTCGATTATGTAATGAAAAGGATTTATAATTACATAGATGTTAAATGTATTAAACTTTCAGGTAACATGTTTGAAACAGCTGAAATCGTGGGCAGTACGAGACCAAGATGGAAAATGAATCCGGCTTATATGCATTCATTTGGTAAGTAAAAAGCTGTAAACTCGTTTAACCTTAGTTTAAAGGCTGTGAAAATCTATTTTTAGTTACGTATCGTGGTACGAGCACGTTTTATTGCAATCCAATTACGTATATCAAAGAGATGGCTCGTTGTTCGAGGTGTTTTTAACAAAGTACGGCCCGGCAGCCGCTGTACCTTCTAAATCTCTGATATCTTCTAAGATATACATTTTAATGTTATGCTATTAAGAGCAGTTTTAATCTATATGAAATATACAATAAATGTAATATATTTAATTGGACAAGACTATTACTGTATTGTATAAAATAGCTTGGTAAATAACGCATATTATTTGTGATATGTAAAAGATAAAAATGATTATTCTGAGTTATTCTTAAGAGATAAATTTATATTATTGCAGACGTTTGTATTGGTCTTTTTAATAGGTACAACTCCGTAGTACATTAGTTTTATCTATCTCGTAAGGCTTAGCCAGGGTTTGCTGGTTAAGCGCACAAAAGTATGTTTGTTACGACATCATATTATTTGTCTTCTTTGTAGTATAATATGTATGTATCATACATATAAATCTTTATATTGAATTACTCTATCATTTGCTAAAAACTTCATTAAAATCCACTGAATAGTTTAAAAGATTTAAGCGAAAATACAGCGGAGACCACGTCATTTTATACTATGTAAAGATGTATTATTCTTTTAGGTATAACAGAGAACTATTTCGTTATAATAGAACAACCGTTATGTATATCTATTATAAATATGATGAGACGGACCATCATCTCTGGACCATTTGCTTCTGTACTTGCTACTTATCCAGAATACGGGGTATGTATATATAAATGTGCAAACACTTTATTATATTTATTGATGACTTGGCTTCGCACGATTATTATAGTTAATTAAACGCACTAATATAACGTATACACTACTTGAAGTCTCTTAATGATAACCCTTTGACTGTCCGGTTGCGTTTTATTGGCCCCCGTAATTTGCCCGCGCTTTTTAACGGAAATAACCGTCGCCTATCCCGCTCCGCATTTGCGTCGTTTGACCCGCGGGTCAAGTGACGCTAAAGTGTCTCTTGGGACTTAAATTTACATAAAAGACTACCAAATGTTATAATTATTATGATTGCTAATAATTAAACTATAGAATGCTATCTTTTGCTTATTAAATTAAGACTTTGGTGTAGCGTCATTCCGCGTCAAACTTTGAGGTATTAAAAAAGTCCGTTTCGTATTTATACGCTCTTATCTTAAAAAATAATTTTGACCTCAATGATTTTTATTGTTATTCACATAACTTATATAAGCAAAAACACAAATTATCACTAATAAACAATCACAGTTTATAAAATACCACAAAAAAACTTTGTCTTTCGAAGCGACACACGCACCGTTAGTAACGGTCACTTTAAAACCGATTTATTTTTTGTTTTTCTATTGTCTGGTGTTATTTCTTTTTTTATTACAGTTATTGAGAAGTGATAAAGATAATACACATTATGACTTGTATATTAAAGAAAGAAATGCTTATATTTCTGATGGTTTGAGTTGAGATAGATCTATCGTATCAAGTCAACTGGTAGTTGGCACGGGCAATATAAGGGGTAACGAACTTCGCAAGGCTTTAAACGAGTTCCGTTCTTGTTAGTAACGCCTTTGTTTTTAATTTCTCGCGCTAGTTTTTGCGATAACTCATAACATTGTTGGCGTGATGGAGTAGCTGGCGAAGCTCCTGGGTTCAATTATCACCGAAGTAAATTTGGAAATATTTTTAATACTACATTGATAATTTACTACGCGTTTCTTGTCGTGTGCTAGTTTTTGCGATGATTCCTAAAATAGTGCTCGTGGATGTCCTGGGTTTAATTGATTTAAGAAACAGCATTTTCTAAGTCTAAGAGTCTGGACTGATGGGTATTAGACAGTCTCCAACCAATCAGGTGAGATTACAGTTAAGCGCTAACCAACCTGCGGTCAAAGCCTCCCACCAGTCCAGACTTAGACAAATTAGAGAAACTGGTGGAAGATAATGCGGAATATTATCAAAACAGCACTAATATCGAATATCTCCGAGCTATATATTCTTAGATTTTCCAAACTATTTTTTGCCTATTTTTAGACGGATGTGATACTAATACATAAGGTAACTGGTGAAGCGACCAGGTACTCAACAGACACCATATTCTTCATGCACATGATCAATTGCTTTGAATTAAATGGGAAGTTAATGGTGGATTTGTGCTCATATAAAGATGCAAAAATTATTGACGCTATGTTCCTTGATGCTATTAAGGTAATTTTTAGAATATTTTAAGCTAAGTTAAAACTAAATGAATTTATTTTTTAATTTTTACAGTAATACAATGCAGTCTAAGATTGTAACATAACTAATTGACAATAAAATAAAACTAATGAAGAATTTGTTAAAGAATTTGAAGAAAACAGAAAACATGTAATAGCTGATAAAAATGAAGGAATGAACATTGTTTTGTTTACTTATCTGATGGTAAATGATGATACAGTCTAGGATGATAATGCCAATCTGGCAAAAGATGATATACTACATTATACACAACATTGGAACACAATGTTTTTAAAGTTTAGGCCACCTTCCCAGAGGGGTAGGCAAAGACCACGTCCTTCAATTTGCATATTGCCTTCGCTTCTTTCATTCTCATTAAACCTTTTATACAAGTTCGTAGGTTAAGAGCTCTCTTTATCTGGCCTTTATTTAAAGTGTCCTGAATTTGGGTCATCCCCTTTCAACTTTCCCATTTATTTTTGCCTCATAAATCTTTTTTACCAGTCTCCTTTCATTTATTCTCTCTACGTGCCCAAACGATCTAAGCATACCTTTCTCTATTTTAGGCACTACCTCTTCTTTTATACCACAACGTTCTCTTATCACACTATTTGTTAATTTGTCACTCAGTGTTAATTCACTCACACTTCTTCTGCCATGTTTAACTTTCACTACCATACATAAGACTTTGAGACACCATCTGGGCATTCATGGTGGTACCAATCTTACTATTTAGATGCATATTAACTTATAGACAGCTGTGTAATTTTAAAATCAACAGTCGATGCAAAGCAATCCGGATTATGGAAAGTGGTGTCAAAGTAGACCCAAACGTATAGAAATACCACTCAATGCACCTCCATTGTCGAAAGTTGAAACGAAACCTATCGCTGATATTGGAGTGGAGATGCCAATAATAAATTATAATCTTTGCAATGGTAAGTATTTTTTTAACCTTGAATACGTATTCATATGTGTATAATTACAATAAGGTCTCGACATTTGCATTATAACAATATTCTGTTACCTGGAATTCGTAAACCAAGGTAACTGACACTTGATTTGTGTAAATTTTTCGATATTTTTCCTCAGTAACTGTGACGTTGTGCTGTTGATTTATCAAGTTTAGAGAAGTTATAACGTATTTAACTCTTCTCATTCTTGCTTTATTTGTCAGTGTTATGTTATCAAACCGCCTTATAAGGGAAACCGGTAATAAAGCCTCTGTAAGTGACAAAGAATAGCTGCCTTCATGTCTCACTTTATCTTCTTCTCCAGTTTTATCCCATTCTAATTGAGCTCGTCTTTGTTATTTACTCTTCTTATCTCTGGATCTTGGGTCCGCTAGATCATTGCTAATTGTTTAGGTATACTACGACTTTTTGACTCCAATTTTAATTGTAGTATAAGTTTTGTCTCAAGACCGTACCATTGCAAATGAACCTCTGTGAACTTTTCTAGTATTTACCTGGCTTGGAAGCTCTATGTGTATAAAAATATTATAGAGCTCAACTGTACTCAGTGATTGCCTTGAAGAACACCATTAGAGGCATTCTTTTAAACATTTATATTGAGCAAATGATAGAACCAACCTAAATGATTATGATTGGAAAAGACTAAACAATGTTTTTGCAGTCACAAATATATTACAGTGATCTTCCAACAATCACTATTCTAATCTTATTTTTATTTGTAGGAAAACCATATAGATATTTCTATGGAATTGGTTCTGATATTGATACACATCGTACTGGCTCGGTAAGTTCATTAATCCTGGGGGAACAATGATGGCTGACGAATGATAAATAGTGAATGACGAAAGATGGATGATATAGAAAGGAGGATAAATGATAAAATGGTGTAAAATTTTTAAGATTGAATTTCAAAAACTTAAAATATCAATGATAATAAGTTACTTCATATCAGTGCGTTACCATCTTAGTCTTTATAATCTAGATTACTTGTCATGAAGTGATCTACATATATAGTAAATAATCTGTTAATACAGCTTACATTCACTCTTTGTTATTGTCCTTTTCTAGAGCAGTTCTAGCGTTAGAATCCAGATTTATTTTGTCGCTAAAACGGCCTATATATGTACATTTCAAATGTGGCTGACAAACGTTTGGTAAGCAACGAGCAAGCGTTCTATAGGGCTGTCTCACTTTACTTATACCTCTGTCTTTGTCCTTTCCCTTCCTTTTTCAATTACATTGGATTAAGTCTATTTAAATTAAAACAAAAACTATTCTATACAGTTTCTATTAGAATCAAATTAAAATTTAATAAATTAGTATCATTTAAGTTAATATTTTTCTTTGTTATCTCATTCAGATATTGAAGGTCGACACTTATACAGGAGAATATAAAGAATGGTACTTATTGAATACCTATCCCAGCGAACCTATCTTCGTTCCTCATCCTAATGCTCAGGTATAGTATAAAAGTGGTTATCTATATGTTTTTTATCATTGATAGATTAGGGATTGACTGTAATCTCACCTGTAATGATACAGTCTTAGATCAAGGCACGCTGGTAAGAAGTAATATATGCTCTTACAGTTTCTACACAGTGGTAGAAGCATTTGTTTCGTTTTACGCGTTTATCTCAAGAACTATCCGTTTGAATTGAAAGAAATTTTAGTGTTGGATAGCCCATTAGATAAGGAACAATCAATAGGAGCAGAGCATCAATGTAAAATGTTGCAAACACGGTGAAAATGCATTCATTTTGAAAGCTTTCGTTCTGTGTAAACGGATAATATTAGGCATTGATCATTTATAATGGAATTGTAGACTGCCTCACTGGTCTAGTGGTTAGCATGTTCGACTACAGACATGAGGTCCTAGGTTCGAGTCCCGGATCGGGCCAATTCAAAGATCAATATTGAGTTTTCTATTAAGATTTTCTCAATATTTGCCCGAAGTTGGGAAGTCGGCGGTGTGATCCACCCCCGTGCCTCGAAGAGCACGTTAAGCCGTCGGTGCTGCGCCTGATCTCTCACCGGTCATGTCGGATCCCGTCACATCGGACTTTGAGAGTGACGGAATACAGAGAGACTGCAAATCCGCAGTGGAGCAGCGTGGTGGGTATAGACCCTCTATAGACTCTAACAGCCCTCTCTCCTATGAGAGAGGAGGCCTCTGCCCAGTAAGTGGGACGTTAATGGGCTGCTACTTACTTACTACTAAAATGGAATTGTTCATCATAAAGTCTTCAAAGTAGGTAAAAGATAAAAAGCATAAATTCAGAAGAAAGTGTACGGTATCTTTTAAGATTGACTTAAACCCCTTTTTTGATTACCATAACGGTAATCATTCCGTGACGCTATAGAGGCTGCTATAGAGGAGATCGGCGAATAGCCTCATCTATTCGACCCCCTAGGTGGAATTTCTCCGCTATATATTCTCTTCTCCCACCGTCCCGTGACTGAACCGAAACCTGGAATTCTTATGGGTTTTTTTTTTTTTGTCGCTGGGAAATGCAATTTACGCACTAACCCTGACCGATGACGAGTCAGGAGTGTGGGACTCGGCGATGGAAGGTCTCGCAATACCCACTAAAACCCAGCGGAACCCTCTTCATCCATTAGTGAGGCACCAGGTGATCAGCTTTCGCATTCTGCCCTGGTGTCCCGGATGAATCCGACGGAGGATTCACGGAGGCGGGAGGAGATGCGCAAACATGCGCCGCCTCATATTCCGCCTTCTTCGGCGGTGAGGGGGTGCATCCACTGCATTCTCCCTCTCTCTCTCGTGGGCTTCCTTCAGAAGGCCACTGCCGCCCACCATCTCTCGCTGGAGAGCATCGCACCTACAAGGCTTCCCAACAAGAGGTCACCGCCGATCAACGACACCAGGAGGTGACGCTGAGGTCCCCAGGCCAAAATCGGCGAATAACCTCATCTATTCGACCCCCTAGGTGGAATATCTCCGCTATATATTCTCTTCTTCCACCGTCCCGTGACTGAACCGAACCCTGGAATTCTTATGGGCCTGAGTCCATTGCAGGCCACGGCGTGAACATACCACGTAAAATTATCGTCCGTAAACCGATTTTTACAGACAATCAATATTTTTTACAGAAAGAAGACGATGGAGTACTCCTTAGTGCAGTTATATGGGGTGAAGATGACCATGCAATCACATTGATGGTATTAAACGCCAGTGATTTAGAAGAAATCGCTAGGGTAGACTTTACAACACCTTCTCCAGCACCTCGTTGCTTCCACGGATGGTATATACCTGATAAAACCCAATCACAATAAAATTGCTAATAAAGAGTATTAATTATATTGAATTTTAACTCAAAATAAACCTTTTATTAGAAACTAGATGACTTAAACAAATGCACCTGCTTATACTGAAATATAGGCTGTGCCGTGCCACCGCTTCTTAAATCTCTGATATCTTCTAAGATATCCATTTTAATGAAATGCTTCTAAGGTCACTTTTAATCTACATGAAATAAACAATATATGTAAAGTATTAAATTGTATTAGAAATAATACAGTATTGTATAAAATAGCTTCGTAAATAACACAAATTTTTTGTAATATGTAAAAGATAAAATGCTTACTGTGAGTTATCCTTTAGAGATAAATACATTCTATTTGAGATTTTTTTATTGATCTTTTTAAGATATACAATTCTGTGGAACATTAATTTGATCTATATCGTAAGGGTTAGTCAGTGTAGGCGACTTCATCGCACAAAAATATGTTTGTAACGTCACATTACAAATCTTATAATTTCTCGTCTTTTCCGTGCTATAATGTGTATTTATTATACATATAAACCTTCCTCTTAAATCACTCTATCTATTGCTGTAAATTGCATAAAAATCAGTTGTAATACCTAAGCAATACAACTACGAAAGTTAAGCCATATTAACCCAAAAAAATATGTTATTTCTCAAGCTATTTTATACAATACAATATAGTTCCTTATCAAAAAAAATACATAACATATGTTGTATATTTTATGTAGATCAAAACTACCTTTGACAGCATATCATTAAAATGGATATCTTAGAAGATATCAGAGTTTTAAGAAGTGGAGGCACAGCGGCTTGCGGGCCGTACGTTTCGTCCTGGTTGGCAGTGTTTAACAAAAGCAATATTCCTATACATGTATCTGATAATAAAAAAACACAGAGTTAACATTATGAAATGAATGTTAATGGCAGTTAATGTGGTTTAAATAAATCTTTGACGGCTTGTTTACGTTTTGTCTCACGGTCATTTGAATACAACTTCATCGTACATACCTATCTATGATAATATTATGATGGCGATGAGTTTCTCTGTTTAAACGCATATTTCTTAAGAACTACTGACCCGAATTAAAAACAATCTTTTAGAGTTAGATAGCCCATTTATTAAGGAAGCCTATAAGCTATATAACATATTGATAAAGCCTATAGGAGCGGAGAAATAATGAAAAATGTTGCAAAAATAGAGATAATTTAATCCTTTTGAGAGCTTTCATTGCGTACGCTACGTAAATGATTAAAGTTACACAAAAACTATGTATGAAGAAATTGTTCCTTGTTAAATTTTGTAAAAAAAAGTCTATGGTAGTATATGTCTATCTTTTAAAATTAGCACACTATAACCTTTTTAATCACAATCAAATTTCTGTCCTTTTCTCTTGTGTCATCAAGTGTAGATTAGTACACTAATATCATAAAGAGGAAAGATTTGTATTTTTGTATGTAGCGAATAAACACAAAAAGTGCTGGACCGATTTTTATCATTCTTTTTTCATTAGAAAGCTACATTATCACTGAGTAATATAAGCTATATTTAGTACTAGATTACTGTATAAATCTTTAGAATTTCCTATTAAAACCAACCGAAGGTGTCTTTCATGGCATACGCTGTGAAGAGTATTAATGATAGGACAAAAAAATGTTCGACAATATTATAGAATATATCAATATCTACAAAAAACTTCGCGAGACCATATGTCTAACTATTGTAGTTACGTCACTATAACTACTTTTTTACATTTAACAAATTGATAGAAATGCCGATCAAAATCAGACCGTGTTATCCATACCATTTATAAATTTTTATCCAAATAAATAATTTAATATTCAAGACTGTCTCAATACCTGATGATTACTTTTTGAATTATTGAAATCGGATATTCCATTCAAAAGATATCATGAAATTAAAATAAAAGTACAAGCTGGCGGCGGCCGCCACGCAGCGCATCGACAGTGTGGGAGAAGGGGGTGCACCATTATGAACTAGGTAGCCGGTCGACATTGAATATTGAATACATTTTTATGCTTCACTTAAAAAGTTCTTTTAACTTAAAAGCCGGGACGGGCCGCTTGTTAATTATAAAATGCTAATTTTTTAAGACAATGTTTAAAAATTTGTGATGTTGCTAAGTATAACGATTTAATAGCTATATGATTTAAAAGAAAACATGTCTAAAAATACAAATTTTCTCTTCAAATTTAGGGACCGTAAATATGATGATGACAATGATGATTTAAAAATATTTCTCATGACTAACAAATAAGGAAAAGTTTGCTAAAAATCCTCGTTTATTCTATATTTACTTGAATTTATCCTCAGTTTATTTTCGTCAACATGCAACTCAGTGGCGTGTTAACAGGTGTTATATCAATCATAATTTTTGTTGTAATCCTTAGAATATATTTCAAATTGTGCTTAAGAAAATGTAAGTGCAAAACATCCATGGTTGGCAAAGTGGTGGTGGTGACAGGTGCAAATAGTGGCATCGGATATCACACTGCTAATAAATTGGCAGAGAAAGGTGCCAAAGTCATCCTCGCATGTAGAAATGAAAGCAGAGGACTTAAAGCAGCAGACGACATTAAAACAGCAACAGGAAACTCTCAAGTTATCTTCCGACACCTTGATTTAACATCATTAAAATCAATTAAGGACTTCGCTATCGAGTTGGTTAAAACAGAACAACGTCTTGATGTTTTAGTGAACAATGCTGGAGCATGTGCTCTACAAAATAAGTATACTGACGATGGAATAATCGAGGGTATGCAAGTCAATCATTTTGGGCCGTTTCTACTCACTTTAAACTTATTGCCACTGTTAAAAAGATCACGTTCCAGTAGAATTGTCAACGTGAGTTCATTAATATATCTCTTTGGATTACCTAAACTAAATAAGATCAACGATAGAAGATTGAACAGGATCATTTTGTATGCTGATAGTAAATACTGTAATTTAGTTATGCAACAAGAATGGGCAAGACGCCTTGAGGAAATGGATATTGTTGTAAACTCTATGCATCCTGGAATGATTTTAACAAATATATTAGGGGAGAGTAATCCATTGTTTGGTGTGATCTTCAAATTTTTGTGCTGGGTTAATAGTAGAACTGCAGCTGATGGAGCCGAAACTGTTGTACATTTGGCAGTAGCTGAAGAATGTGGGCGAGTAACTGGTAGATTTTATATAGATTGTAAAGATAGATACCTGTTACCAAAAGCTAGAGACCCTGAATTGGCTAAAAAGCTATGGTCTTTATCAGAAGAAGTAGTCGAAGACTACTTATAAAGAGGAGTGGATAAAGTTAGCAAACTTTAATTTATAAAAGTGTATTATTTTCTAATTTAGAAATATAAGAAAGTGCTCGATAATATAAACCCAAAACACGTGACTTTTAATTTATGTTATGTGATGTAGAAACTGAAATAAATATTAAGTTAATTTGTTTTTTATTTATTTATTCATCAGTCGTCGTTTAGATTTATTTTGGATCGATTTCCCCTTGTAATCTTGACATATATGTGTTGAAAAAGTTATACACAATACTGAGAATAGGTCTTCTATCTCGTGGGAGAGAGAGAATTTTATGTTTGACATTGATTCAAATCCACAATATATATTTCAATGAAGAGTCAGGTATACAAGTGCCTGCCCAGGATTAGAACTCGCGTTCTCACTGAATGAGAACCCACGCATCTCATCAAATTTAAAATCAGAATCACTCAGAATCAAATTCAAAATTACAATTTTATCTGTGTAATACCACAGATAAAATCACAATCATAATTCACATAAAACACACAATCTAAATGACATAAAAATAACAATCAAAATAACAGTGATAATTACAATTTAAATCACAGTCAAAATCGCCAATATAATCACAATGAAATTCACAATCAAAATCATAATTATAACCACAATCAAAATAAAAATGATAATTACAATGAAAATCACATTCAAAATCACAATTAAAACTACAATCTAAATTATAAAGAAAATCATAATCAAGGCACAATCAACTTCACAATCAAAGTCACAATTAAATCTCACTCAAATTTAAAATCAAAATCACAGTCAAAATCACAATCATAGTCACAATTTAAGTTACAATCAAAATCACCATTAAAAGCACAACCTAAATTACAATAAAGTCACATTCAAAATCACAATCTAAATTACAAAGAAAATCACAATCAAAGGCACAATTTAATCACACTCGAAATTACAATCAAAATCACCATTAAAACCACAATCAACATTACAATAAAAATCACAATCTAAGTTACAAATAAAATCACAATTAAAATTACAATCAAAATCACAATCAAAGTCACAATTAAATCTCGCTCGAAATTACAATCAAAATCACCATTACAATCAAAATTACGATAAAAATCACAATCTAAATTACAAATAAAATCACAATGAAATTCAAAGTATTCTTTATCCAGGTAGGATTAAAAAGCACTTTTGAATCGTCAATAGTTTGTCCGTTGGTAACAAATGCGGCACATGTTCGGAAAGATGACTGAGAAGAGACTGGCAAGAAACTCATCAGTTACTCTTTTAATTGTAGTATTTTTTAGTGTGTGTACAAATATTTGAGTTATCATTAAAACTACCATGAATCACTTAATTAGAAAAAAAATGTATGCTTATCTTAAAGCCTCCCTGTACATGTGTTAAAAAAACTGGAAATATTCAATGTGGCTTGCGTCCACTGCGTAAGGTAACCTAGTTCATAATGGTGCACCCCCTTCTCCCGCACTGCCCCTCTCTCGTCGAGTTAGTACTTTTATTTTCATTTCATGATATCTTTTGAATGGAACATCCGATTTCATTAATTCAAAAAGTAATCATCAGGTATTGAGACAGTCTTGAATATTAAATTATTTATTTGGATATAAATTTATAAATGGCATGGATAAAACGGTCTGATTTTGATCGGCATTTCTATCAATTTGTTACATGTAAAAAAGTAGTTATAGTGACGTAACTAAAATAGTTAGACATATGGTCTCGCGAAGTTTTTTGTAGATATTGATATATTTTATAATATTGTCAAACATTTTTTTGTCCTATCATTAATATTCTTCACAGCGTATGCGATGAAAGACATTTTATGGCTAATTTTTGTTCACCTTCGGTTGTTTTTAATAGGAATTTCTAAAGATTTCTTTAGTAATCTAGTACTAAATATAGCCTATGTTACTCAGTGATAATGTGGCTTTCTAATGAAAAAGAATTATTAAAATCGGTCCAGTACTTTTTGAGTTTATTCGTTACATACAAAAATTTTTACCATTTACTATTTTCGTAATACAGAAAGAGAACGGGAGCAATGCAAGTTACACCACAGCTAATATAATACAGATTTCTTAAGTACAATCTTTATATAACATTATAGAAATAAAGAAATTTTATAACTCAGGTATTGATTAATTTTATTATAGGTATCATTGACCTAAACAAGACTTTATTGTCATAAAGAGGGCACATTTGTGTTTTTGTATGTATGTATCTTTGTAACGTTTTCACACAAAAACTACTGGACCGATTTCAAAAATTTTTGCACTATTAGAAAGCTGCATTTTCATTAAGCGATAAGCTATAAAACTTTCTCAATAATAAAATAGGGATCCCTCATAAAAATGCATTAACGTAACCCAAGGTGTTGAAAAACTGAGCACATAAAATCTATCATCGCGTGTGCTGCGAAAACTATTGATGATAGAACAAAAAAATGTTCTACAATATTATAGAACGTATTAATATCTACAAAAAAGTCCTGAATACCATATGTCCAACTACTCTAGTTATGCCACTATAACTATTTTACATTTCAAAAGTTACCAAAATCGCCGACAGTAATCAAACCATATTATTTATAGCACTGTATTCAACCTTATCCTATTAAATGATATAACGAATTCAAAAATGTCAATATAAGAAATTTTATAACTGTGGTAATGATTAATTTTATTATAGGCATTGACCTGCACTGGACTTTATAATAATAATATAAAACGACACCGAATTACTTAATCATCACGTATAATAAAATAATACCCTCCGCCGAGTTTGTTCGTCATTAATTTGAAAAATACTTAACGTTTTTGGATGCGATTTTCACCATTCGATAGAGTGATAATTGAGGAAGTTTTCATGTATATATTTTGTTAAGGTTTTGAATAAATTTATTGAATTATACCCACTTAACTCGGGAATACTCAGTTATTACACAGCAGTTTGTTTTCTGCTTATAAACTAGCATTTAATTGAAAAGTATGGTTACTAATTATAGGTTTTATTTTTTAATTACATAGATACATCTGTGTTTTGTTACAATATAATATTCTTTTAATAAATCCATAGAAATATTCATACCATATCTATCCTTACATAAAAAACAAAGTCTTTCGCTGCGTATATCTGTCTGTTCGCGAATAAATTAAAAGTTACTGATCTGATTTGTATACGGTTTTCATTAACAGATAGAATGATGTATGGAAAAGGTTTTTGTTTAAAATTCGTCAAGGTTTTATGTAAATTGGTTGAAATATAGCTAATATTGTCGGGAGTGGTGAAAAAATCAAGTCGCCTGGGGGCTTTCGTCGAAAACGAGACAGAACTTGACAATCGATGATCCCTACGTACAAAGAGTCAAGTACAAAATCCTAATATTATGAGACAGTATATCAAATATGTATTGTACTACCTTTTGAATACTAATTACAAACCCTTTTAGACATCATAGTTTGATAGCTATACAATTAAATGAAAACGACGACTTAGGTTTATAAATGGTGTTATAATATATCTCAAGTTAAAGTTGACCGTTTATACGTAGACGCAATTTATAGCAGGATAACTCCTCTTTCATAAAACACCAAAAAATCTACAATGGAATATTTGTGTCTGTCCTTTAAGAAGATGTTAGTATATCCATTGTATTTTCTATTACTTATATAATAAGTAAGTAAGTAGCAGCCCCTTAACGTCCCACTGCTGGGCACAGCCCTCCTCACTCATACGAGAGAGGCTTTTTAGAGCATAGACCCACCACGCTGCTCCACTGCGGATTGGCAGGCATAGTACACAAGTGTACTCTCTATTCCTTCGCTCTCAAATAGTCCGACGTGACGGCAATCCGACAAGACCGGAGAGACATCAGGCGCAGGACCGACGGCTTAACGTGCTCTCCGAGGCACGCGGGTGGATCACACCGCCGACTTCCTAACCTTGGGCAAATATTGAGAAAATCTTAATAGAAAACTCAATATCTATTTCGAATTGGCCCGACCCGGGACTCGAACCCAGGACCTCATGGCTCTAGTCGAACATGCTAACCACTAGATCAATGAGGCAGTTATTACTTATATAATACGACAAGCAAAATACATTTAGTAGATGTAGGCAATATGCTCTATTACACAATGAAAGTCGGGATGAGTCACTAGTATATAATTATTTTTTTAAATAGAAATAGTTAAGCGAACTCTTATATAGTGCACTTGTTTAGTGAAAAATAACGTCCGTAAAACAGATATCCTGGGCTTTTCAGATTTAAATGTAATATAATTGTGTCGGAGGGGAGCTGCGAGCCTTACGAGTCGCCGGCGGTGACTAATTCTGATTGGCCCACCGCCGGCGACCCCCCTCCCTCTCCTACCTCAGCACCCGCGTCCTCTCTCCTGCTCGTAACGCCGCATGTACATGCCGAGCAGGAGAGTCGTATAAAACGCCTCTCCCAGAGCTGTATGGCACCATGTTCGTGGCAGAGCCGCATTTGTGCTTGGTAGATTATCCCCTCTCATCTTCAAGAAAAGTAATATGTCACTCCGTCACAAGGTGACATTCTACAAAACTTGCATCCGCCCCATCATATCGTACGCCAGCATCGTCTTCGCACACGTGCCAGACTGTAGACTGGACCGCCTGCAGACCCTACAAAATAGATTTATAATGATGGCCAAGGGATGCCCCTGGTACGTTCAAAATGTCGACCTACATAGGGACTTAGAAACTCCCCACAATAAAGAGTTATTTCAAAGAGCACTCCGAAAATTATTTCGAGAGAGCCATCAATCATAGGAACCCACTAGTGGTTCTCTTATAGGATCCGTCTCAATGTTCTGCCTAGGAAGAGACGGCCTAAATATGTCCTTAACGACACTAACGACACGATAACAATCGACAATCTACCATACCAGGTTGGGACAAACACTGATAGAAGCGCTAAACAGTGACCCGCCGGCAGAGTCGAGGTCCCCGATTTCTGACGTCACCTGGACGTGGACTTCACCCACGTTCCCGGGGGCGCTTCTAATTCTTCCTTTTCAGGTGATGTTTCTGCGATAACGTCGCTCCAAGCCGAGGCCCGGTCTCGCAGGAGACGCCCTTGGAGCAGCGTTTCCCCGGAGAGCGAGCCGAGAGGACTCGCACTCTAAATGTGCCGACCGCCATAAGATCCCGTCCTTCTTCCGGTTACGCTGTAAAGGCCAATAGGGCTAACAGATAAACATTGTATGTCACATTTCGCCTTAGATTCCCGAGCGGAGTAGATCCTCTACTAAGAGCGACTTGTGAAAATCAAGAACTCTCCCGAACCCGAGGAACCGAACACTGAAACCTGATGACCCAAGCTTGAATACGGACAAACCGATCCCCCAAGAACTAAAGACCGAACTTCCGAACATTGAAGCCCCAAACAACGAAGAAGCAAAGATCCGAAACTCAAGACCCAAAGCCTTAAGAACATATACAGTCCACTGCACCCGCGATTCGTCTGAACCTGAATCCCTCCCCAACAATAATGTATCCACTTCTCGAAGTATATAAAATTTACTTCATTATGTAAAAACATCTATTTATATACAGCCTTGCAGCCTGGCATCTTATGTCTGCTCGGGTTAATTACTATTTCTACTAAAACTATTATTTTATTGACTTAAATTATACTGTGTAAGGATCATAATAATATACACAAAATCATTAATGTAACTAACATATTTAAATCGATAAATATCCAATCTTTATCCGTTTGTATATCTTTCCAATTGCCGCATTGTACGTGAGCATTTCTTTAGAATTTCGTCTGTCATAAAATATTATGAACTTTTTTGTAGAACTATACACGAGGTATTTTATTTTTAAGTGCCCAAACCATCTAAGCATACCTTTCTCAATTTTAGGCACTACATCTTCTTTTATACCACAATATTCTCTTATCACACTATTTCTTACTTTGTCACTCACTTTCAATCCACTCATACTTCTCAACGCTCTCATCTCTACCGCATTTATTTTACTTTTATGCTTCTTCTGGTAAAACTTGTAAGCAAGATAAGCTATAGTAT
>JACTOM010000888.1:3609612-3646645 GCA_015832385.1 Elymnias hypermnestra
TAAGAGAACGGTGTGGTATAAAAGAAGATGTAGTGACTAAAATTGAGAAAGGTATGCTTAATGGTTTGGGCACGTAGAGAGAATGAATGAAAGGAGATTGACAAAAAGGATTTATGAGTGAATGCGAAAGTTGTAAGGGGAAGACCAAGGCGAACGTTCCTGTACCATATCCAGAATGAAAGAAGCGTAGGAGATATGCAAGAATCGTGGCAAGTGGAAGGATGTTGTCTCTGCCTACCCCGAAGGGAATGGGGCGTGATGCTATGTATGTATGAAACCAAGGGACATTGCTAGTTGTTTATAATATAAAACAGCAACATATGAACAAACTATCATATATTAATGTTTGTGTAGATAACATTAGCGATTTTATCATTGAAATTTGTAATGATTTTTTAATTGTAATTTGGATTTCACTGGCTCACTTAATGATATCTTAGTTTATAATTTACTTGTACACGAGTTGGTACTCACTTCGGATAAAGTGAAACGCATTTGATTATTTTACTTTTGGGAGAACTTTGTAAGTGTTTTTTATGAATATAGATGTAATAACGAACCAATAAAATGTCTTTTTTAATATGAATACAAATTACTTAATTATTTCTACAGGCAATCTCGTTTCTTTTATGAATACAGCTTTTAATTACGAAACATTCAAATGTCTTTTTTAAAAGTTTTAATAATTATTCATACAGTCATTGTAAATATAGTTTTTAATAATGAAACAGTCTGTCTTTGTTATATTGATACATTTTTCATAATAATTTATACAGAAAAATTGTATTTATTATATGAATAATCATATAAACAGGCAATCGTATTTACTTTACAGGTTTTATTATAAAACCAATATTTTAAATTTGCTTCAAATCAAAGGTTTTTCTTAAGAAATAGATCAGAAGCGGCCCAGTAGAGGACTAGATATGGCTACAGAAGAGAAATTTCACCCTGAATATGACATGCAACCTTGGTTGAGGTCTTGTGAAGTGGAAATAAAAAAACCCATAGAAGGAAAAATTACAGGTGTGTACATATTACATAGCATTTACATGTTATTTAAGGTGTTAGTACTAATGAAATCTTTAATGATGTGACGGAAAAAACCTTACGCATTATTTACGCTCCATCGTGTTAGTACACCTAAATGAAACGAAAGTTTCATAAAAAATACATTGCTTTACAAAAAAAAGATGAAACACGAACAGCTGACGCTTGGGTCAACGGCAATTCTTTCAAATGGTCCCTAAATGTATTTAGGGGAACCCTTAGCCATATATACAATCCCTTTAACCGACTCCTAAATGCACATAGATCCCCCCTTTTTTTCACGCTGAGAAATGCCTTTACCCTCCCCGTTCAGACAAAATCTGAACGGGAGTGTGGGACTCGCTGGCAGTAAGCACACCACTAAGACCCAGCGATACCCGCCTCATCCTTTAGTGGAGCACCAGTGCATCGGTTGACGCAATCTACCCTGGTACTCCGGGATATTCCTGCTGGGAATTTAGGAAGGGTGTAGGAGCAGCGCAAATCTACCCCTCCTACCTCCCAACCTTCTGCGCCGGAGAAGAGGAGCGTCTATAGAGTCCTCCCTCTGCCTCTCATGTGCCACCTTCAGCGAAGTAACAGATTCGCAGAAGGAGGCCACTGCCCTCCACTCCCTTTCGCTAGTGAGCATTTTGCCAAGTAGAACGCAAATAGATCCCCTTGATCGACTCCTAAAAGTTCATAAGGGAACCCTATACATACAGTTTCCTTAACGAGCTAGGGGCCCAATATATATAGAAATAGACTCCTTAACCCCTAAATTTACTTAGGGGATCCCTTAGTGTTCGCGACTTTTCTCTTCAAATTAGAAATAATAATATATTTTTGTTTAATTTAAAGTTTTTTGAATAATTAAAAATATACGTTTCTTGGCAAAATTTACATGTAAGTAAGTAAGTAGCAGCCCATTAGCGTCCCACTGCTGGGCACAGGCCTCCTCACTCCGGGGAGCGAGGGTTTTTTAGAGCATACACCCACCACGCTGCTCCACTGCGGATTGGCAGGCTTAGTACACAAGTGCACTCTCTATTCCTTCACTCTCATAGTCCGATGTGACGGGAATCCGACACGACCAGAGAGAGATCAGGCGCAGGACCGACGGCTTAACGTGCTCTCCGAGGCACGGGGGTGGATCACACCGCCAACTTCCCAACTTCGGGCAAATATTGAGAAAATCTTAATAGAAAACTCAATATTGATATTTGAATTGGCCCGACCCGGGACTCGAACCCAGGACCTCATGTCTGTAGTCGAACATGCTAACCACTAGACCAATGAGGCAGTTAAATTTACATGGAAACAATATTTTTTTATAATAATAGCACATTTTAATCAATTGCTAAATTTATAAGCAATTTATCTAGATAATCACCTGGGACTTAAAGCCTTTCCAATTGATTATGTTATCGGATATTATTTAATTATCCACTCAATCGTAGGACATCGCCGATTGTTTTTATTAATTAGCATAAAATATTTACGTGTGTGTTTTACACGTGATTAAACCGACAATAAACTCTCAATTCATATACTACATATTCTTATTTGAGAAATAATAAAAAAGGAACTACACTATGTAAATTTCACGATTAGAAATACACATCCGTTTTTAAAACGTATATTAGACTTAAAGTACTCAAATATATAGTAAACTTCCCAAAGCTATTAAGATACAACAATGATTGTTTTACATAAATCTAGCTTCGAAAGTTTATTATTAAGTTTCCATGTAAGTAAATATTGTATTCATTATTGAAATAAATGTCTTAAACCATAATTTAAATACAATTTTGTTGATTTCGTCGACATTTTGTTGAAGTGAAAACGACAATGCAATAGTTTATGTCAGAGATATCAAGAAGATAATAACTCCATTCCTTTGTTCTCCAACAAAAAAACCATTCAACAAAGTAAAAGAATTTATGCACCCTCTGTTTTGAAAAATAAAAGGTTATTTATATTCTACATTCTTAGTTTTATACAGCATCGTAATAAGCAAAAACTTTATACCTATTTTCAGGAAAACTGTGCAGCAAACATTTCCGACACATACAGTTTATATAGAGAAATGCACAATGATAATGCGTAAAAAACACGTTAAATCAATAAAAACACATTACACTCACTACCTTTTATTTGCCACACACACAAAACTATATTCTTCTGTCAAATAATAATGTAACCTATTACAAAAGTTTATCAACTGTCAAAGGCACTGAGGAGGTTGTATTTAAAAAGTTTATAATGCCAAAAGCACTAACGAGGTTATATTAAAAAAGTTTATATTGTAAAAAGTAATAAATAGGATACATTAGGAAAGTTTATATGGTCACAAGCACTAAACAGGTTATATTAGATCAGTTTATATTGTCAAAAACACTAAATGGGATAAAATAGAAGAGTTTATATGATCCCAAACACCAACGAGGTTGCATGAGAAAGATTATATTGTCACAAGCACTAACGAGGTTACATTAGAAAAGTTTATATTGTCAAAATCACTAACTACGATACATTAGAACAGTTCACATGTTGTAAAGCACTAACGAGGTTGCATTTAGATAAGTTTATATTGTCTAAAGCACTAAAGAGGTTACATTAGAACAGTTTATATTGTCAAAAGCACTAAATGGGATACAATAGAAGAGTTTATATGATCACAAGCTCTAACGAGGTTGCATTAGAAAAGTTTATATTGTCAAAATCACTAAATACGATACATTAGAAAAGTTCACATGTTGTAAAGCCCTAACGAGGTTGCATTTAGATAAGTTTATATTGTCTAAAGCACTAAAGAGGATACATTAGACAAGTTTATGTTGTCAAAATCACTAAATGGGATACAATAGAAGAGTTTATATGATCACAAGCTCTAACGAGGTTGCATTAGATAAGTTTATATTGTCAAAAGCACTAAAGAAGTTACATTAGAAGAGTTCACATGTTCTAAAGCACTAACGAGGTTGCATTAGATAAGTTTTTATTGTCAAAAGCACTAAAGAGGATACGTTGGAAAAGTTTATATTGTCAAAAGCACTAAATGGGATACATTAGAAGAATTTATATGGTCACAAGCACTAACGAGGTTGCATTAGATAAGTTTATATTGTCAAAAGCACTAAAGAGGTTACATTAGAACAGTTTATATTGTCAAAAGCACTAAATGGGATACAATAGAAGAGTTTACATGATCACAAGCACTAACGAGGTTACATTAAAACAGTTTATACTGCCAAAAGCACTAAATAGATTACATTAGGACAGTTTATATTCAAAATTAAAATATTCTTCATTCAAGTAAGCTCAAAAAGAACTTTACAATCGTCATTAATCTGTCCGTTGGTATTAAATCTACCCTTGGTTTGGAAAGTTGATACCGCTGAGAAGAAACCGGCTAGAAACTCAGCGGTTACACCTTTAAACATAGTTTTCAAAAAGTCGCTTTTAATTATAAAAAAATATTATTGCAGGGGCTATTCCAACATGGTTGCAAGGCACCCTCATAAGGAATGGACCAGGTTCAATCAAATGCGGTTCCCATGAATTTGTCCACGTATTTGATGGTCCAGCACTTTTGCACAGGTACATATTTCTCTTAGGATATTTTATATTTCCTACTGTAAGTTCACACTCTCCTTATAAACATCTTTAGACTATGTAAGAAG
The DNA here is from genome assembly GCA_015832385.1 of Elymnias hypermnestra. Lineage (NCBI taxonomy): Eukaryota > Metazoa > Arthropoda > Insecta > Lepidoptera > Nymphalidae > Elymnias > Elymnias hypermnestra. The sequence continues at coordinate 3,614,328 of JACTOM010000888.1, forward strand.
AATGAATCGATTTCATCTATTACGAAATTCAGATAATAAAAAATCAAAAGTGGGTGCGTAGAAAGTACACATATCAGAAGTGAAACTTCTTTGGCAAACAAATTTTTAAATTTTGTATATATTTATACAAACGTATAACTTTAGATTTCCGAGGCTCGAGGGAGGGAAAAAGGAAGTTATGTTAGGAATTTAATTGTCATTAAAATATTAAAGGTGTCCAAAATTAATACAAATAATGAAATGTCAAATAACGAATTGTTAATATTACTTAGGGGTATCATACCACGAATATTTGTGTATTTATATTTCCCTTTTATTTGTAAATAATAAAGATACCAAACCACAAGTGGTGGTTGATGATCGGGTGGTGAGGAATGATCTGTGGTCAACGTTATCTACGTATGGGGTGAGCGGTTGTCTGATCCAAGCATTGAAGTCTCTCTATGAGGGTTCTAGTGCCTGTGTCAGAATAAACGGAGCGTACACGGAGTGGTTTCCTGTCGAAAGAGGTGTTCGACAGGGATGTGTTGCGTCACCATGGCTGTTCAACCTATTCATGGATAACTGTTTGAAAGATTTAAAAGAAAGTGTGTATGGTTTAAGAATGGATGAATTACTCATCAAATGTTTACTCTACGCTGATGATCAAGTAATACTTGCGTCATCTGACAATGAGCTACGGGAGATGGTAAATATTATGAATGAAGCTTTGAAAAGGAAAGGAAAGGAAATGTAAACAAAACGAAAGAAAGTTATGCTTTTTGAACGAGATGAATCTATGATGAATGGCAATATTTTGATAGATGGGGAACAAGTGGAAGAGGTGAAAGAATTTGTATACTTGGGATCTAAATTTACAAAAGATGGAACATGTGAAAGTGATATCGAAAGGAGAGTGAATGCAGGGAATATGGTAAATGGTGCTCTGCATGCTTTTATGAATAGCCAGATGGTGTCTCAAAGGGCTAGACTGGCAGTGCATGCTGGAGTGTTGGTGCCAACACTTATGTATGGTAGTGAAAGTTGGGTATGGCAGAAGAATCACAAAAGTAAAATAAATGCGGTAGAGATAAGAGCGTTGAGAAGCATGAGTGGATTAAAACTGAGTAACAGAGTGATAAGAGAACGTTATGGTATAAAATAAGATGTAGTGACTAAAATCGAGAAAGGTATGCTTAGATGGTTTGGGCATGTAGAGAGAATGAATTAAAGGAGACTGACAAAAAGGATTTATGAATGGGAAACTTGGAAAGGGAAGACCAAAGCGAACGTTCCTGGACCAAATCCAAGATATTTTAAATAAAGACCAGGTCTTTGAACCGATGAATTTGTATGAAAGGTTTAATGAGAATGAAAGAAGCGAAGAAGATATGTAAAGATCGTGATGAGGCGTGATGTCATGTATGTCCAAACCACGAATGTTAGTAAAGTTTAAAATATTTGATGATTTCGAAAGTTTTACTCAGTGAAAATTGAGTCAATTTACGTGTTGAAGAATCAGCTATACGACTTTGAGTTCACTTTGAGTTGAGTTCAATTTCGAAAACTTCATAAAAAAAGGAAAAATTGTTTATTTTTACTTATTTTTCATTGCAGATTCGCGTTTAAAAACGGACAAGTGACATATCAATGTAGATTCCTAGGCACAGACACTTTGAGAAAGAACCGAAGGGCAAAGCGTATTGTTGTCACTGAATTTGCTACGAGATCCGTTCCCGATCCTTGTCACACTATTTTTGATAGGTATTGTTATATATATAATTAATTTAATAATAATTCATTTAAAAGTGTCAACGGTATTTAATTTACTGTACAAGTTTTATTATAAAAGAGACCTTTTAGACTAATATTATAAAGTTAAAGAATATGTTTGCTTGAATGTGCTAATCTCAGGAACTACTGGTTTGATTTAAAAAATTCTTTCAGTGTTAGATAGCGCATTTATCGAGAAAGATTAGAAGCTATATAACATCACGCTAAGACCAAAAGGTACAGTACAACTATTAAGAATGTTTCAAAATCGGGATATTTTCTTTTGACAGCTTCCGCTACATGTACTGCGTAAACGGTTAAAGTTTCGTAAAAATTATGTACGATAGAATTGTTCTCCTTTAAAAGTTCTAAAATAAAGTCCATAACAGTATAAGTCTATCTTTTAAAGTGGACTCATTATAACCTGTTTTATGTTAGTACAATTTATATCTAATATAGTATCTTTTATATAATATGCATATACTAATTATATATTACGAGAGTTCCTTCGTATTCTATTCTGTGAATAATCTACAATAAACTCAGTCAACAACACCGTTTTATGCTGGTTTCGTTTCAATTTTTGGGAGGTAGTTGAAAATAAAATTGTCATTGCAGGTTGGCTTCAGTTTTCAACCCGTACGGTTCTGTGACAGACAACGCCGGGGTATCAGTATATCCATTTGGTGACGAAGTGTACGCAATGACTGAAGTCACTAATGTTTATAAGTGAGTATAACTGAAATAGTAGCAGCCCATTAACGTCCCACTGCTGGACACAGGCGTCTTTACTCCGGGGAGCGAGGATTTTTAGAGCATAGATTCAACTGCACTCTTTATTCCTTCACTCTCATAGTCCCATTTGAAAGGAGACAGATCAGGCGCAGGACCGACAGCTTAACGTGCTCTATCGTCTAGTGGTTAGCATGTTCGGCTTCAGACGTGAGGTCCTGGGTTCGAGTCCCAGGTCGGGCCATTTCGAAATCGATATTGAGTTTTCTATTAAGATTTTCTCAATATTTGCCCGAAGTTGGGAAGTCGGCGGTGTGATCCACCCCGTGCCTCGGAGAGCACGTTAAGCCGTCGGTCCTGCGTCTGATCTCTCACTGATCGTGTCAGATTCCCGTCATATCGGACTATGAGAGTAAGGGAATTGAGAGTATACTTGTGTACTATGCCTGCCATCCGCATCCTCTAAAAACCCTCTCTCGTATGAGTGAGGAGGCCTGTGCCCAGCAGTGGGACGCTAATGAGCTGCTACTTACTTACATTTCTTACTTTATGACTAAAATGGAGACCTATATATTAAAACGTGAAGCTAAAATTTCATACACGTTTTTGCGAATACGCGGACAAATGAGTATAAAACTTCCCACACTTATAGTTTATATAAAGAAGAAGTACACAATGATGTTATTCTAAAATTTTATACATAAAATAAACAACAACACGCAACCATGTATTTTGTCAATCGTTGACAATTACGCCAAACGCTATAAGGTTACTTTAAAACAAATTATATTGTTGAAGAGAACTAAGAAAGTTATATTAAAATTGTTTAAAGTGTTAAAAATACTAAGGAAGTTACATTAGAAAAGTTAATATTGTCAGAAGCACTAAGGAGGTAACATTATAGAAGTTTATAATGTCAAAAGCAATAAGAAAGTTACATTAAAACAGTAATATTGACGAAAGCACTAAGAAGGTTACATTAAAATACTTTATATTGTCAAAAACATTAAAAAAATTACATTAAAACAGTTTATATTGTCATAAGTAATAAGAAGGTTACATGAGAACAGTTTATATTGTCAAAAGCACTAAAAAGGTTACATTAAAACAGTTTATATTGTCAAAAGCACAAAGAAGGTAAAATTAGAAAAGTTTATATTATCAAAAGCACTAAAAAGGTTACATTAAAACAGTTGATATTATCAAAAGTAATAAGAAGGTTACATTAGAAAAGTTTACATTGTCAAAAGCACTAAAAAGGTTACATTCGAAAAGTTTATATTATCAAAAGCACTAAAAAGGTTAAATTAGAAAAGTTTATATTGTCAAAAGTAATAAGAAGGTTACATTAGAAAAGTTGATATAGTCAAAAACACTAAAAAGGTAACATTAAAACAGTTTATATTGTCAAAAGCACAAAGAAGGTAAAATTAGAAAAGTTTATATTATCAAAAGCACTAAAAAGGTTACATTAAAATACTTTATATTGTCAAAAGCAATTAGAAAGTTACATTAAAACAGTTAATATTGTCGAAAGCACTAAGTAGGTTACATTAAAACACTTTATATAGTCAAAAACATTAAAAATGTTACATTAAAACAGTTTATACTGTCAAAAGTAATAAGAAGGTTACATGAGAACAGTTTATATTGTCAAAAGCACTAAAATGGTTAAATTAGAAAAGTTTATATTGTCAAAAGCACTAAAAAGGTTACATTAAAACAGTTTATATTGTCAAAAGCACAAAGAAGGTTACTTTAGAGAAGTTTATAATATCAAAGCAATAGGAAGGTTACATTAAACAAGTTTATATTGTCAAAAGTAATAAGAAGTCTACATTAAAACAAATTATATTGTCAAAAGCACTAGGTTACATTACATTAGAAAAATCACTATGGTTCTTAAGTTTAATTAAAATTTTTGATGTTCTACGTGACCTTGTTAATTTATTTGTTCCTCGTGAATTTCTATTGTCTTGTAAATCACTTGCTTTGAGTGACCTTACCTTTTTGTTCATTACAAATCCTTATAACCGCTTATTTTTAAAGTGTTTTATTACTTTATTTTATTGATGAAGGAGTAATTTTGTTAATTTTGAATTTCAGAGTTGATCCAGAAACTTTAGAAGCATTAGAGAAACAAAATCTATTTGATGCATTAATAGTATGCCATACAGCACATCCACACGTTATGCCAAATGGTAAGCAAGCACAATGTCTTTGTAAACCTCAATCTGATCTAAAATCTAAACGAGTATTGGTCTCGCTGGTATGCTAAAATATCTGCGGAAAACTAGCAGTGCCCTCCTCATCTTTAAGTGCAGCTTCAGAAAATCTAACCAGATACTCTGGATGACTTCTACGAACGCCTAATTAGTGGACAAGATGAGTGCAAACCTACGTCTCCTGTCTCCCAACCTCTTGTTCCGGAGTAGAAGGATCTATAACATCCTTTGTAAAAGCAATCTTCACAGAAGGAGGTCAATGCCTACCACATCCTTTAGCTGGTGGAAATTAAAGAGATTTTCAACACAACTCAAATTAAAACTTCTATTACAGCTTTTGAATAGTCCAATGCAGGTTTTTCCACATATTGTACAACTGACAACAAAACATAGATGAAGAAGGCTTCTTGTGTGCCCTGTTCTGAGAAGTACCCACCACAAATTCAGTAGGGCATCCTCTTTCTGTCATTAAAATATAATGAATTAATTTTATTTGGGTTAAAGCGATACATTCACTCTCAGGCTTTCCTACTGTCAGAGTAATTCTTCAAATAACTGTTAAGATTTTCTGATGGTAATGGTTCCAAATTAGATGTTACCAAAGAAAAATCTGAGAAATATCATGTGAATAATATACATCTATTTGCAGGAGACGTTTACAACATGGGCATCAACGTTGTCAGAGGAATGATGAAGCATGTCATCGTTAAGTTTCCATACAACAAAGATGGTAAAAACAATTTGCCTTTAGATATTATGGATAATTTAATAAATGATTTTATGACTTGTTAATTCATCCATAAAGGAATAAGCAGTGATGAAATGTCGTCTTTTTAAATATACATAGCATCATGTCTCATTTCATTCCACTTGCCATGATCCTAGCATATCTCCTTCGCTTCTTTCATTCTCATTAAACCTTTCATACAAGTTCGTTGCTTTAGTGTACTCTTCACCTGGCCCTCATTCAAAATGTCCTGGATTAGGTCCAGAAACTTTCCCCTTGGTCTTCCCTTTCCAACTTTCGCATTCACTCTTGACTCATAAATCCTTATTGTCAGTCTCCTTTCATTCATTCTAAAATTTAGTCACTACACCACAACGTTCTCTTATCACATTATTTCTTACTCTGTTACTCAGTTTTAATCCACTCACACTTCTCAACGTTCTCATCTCTACCCCATTTACTTTACTTTTATGCTTCTTCAGCCATACATTCATGGTATTCAGTCTAGCCCTTTGAGACACCATCTGGCTATTCATAAAAGCGCGCAGAGCACAATTTACCATATTCCCTGCATTCACTCTCCTTTCAATATCACTTTCACATGTTCCATCTTTTGTAAATTTAGATCCCAAGTATACAAATTCTTTCACCTCTTCCATTGTCTTTTTATAACACGCTTTATTATAAAACAGATTCTTTGTCAAGTCACTTTGGACAACTTGATTTGGTTTAAACAATGCAAAGATATAAAAAATACTGCTGAGGACATTCAATGCCACTGTTCTAAAAGCGTGGGGTGCTTTATAAACTTTACATTTCAGAATGAAACTAATTAAAATTTGTAATTATATCTACCAGTAAAGCTATATCAGACAAGTATCCAGATTATATTTTAGTTGATAATCTGCTGGATATCAGTGTTTGTAATTTAGCAATAGTTTCATTTCGGAATGAACAATTACTTTTAAAAATGTCATACAAAGCACCCCACGCTTATCAAACAGTAACTTTAAACTTTCTCTACAGTAATTTTATGCCAATAATTAATTATTTCTAAAAGTGTGTTTTAAAAGTGGAACATTGTGTATTTATTATCGTTGTGATTTGAAAATCGATGAAACGAAAAAGCGACAGAAAAGAGACACATAAATCGATAAGACTGAACGTGGAAGAGAATGAGATGGGAAGCATTATACAGCATTTATGTTCGTATATCCGATTTCACAACAATTCCGTTAGCTTTAGGTGTCCCCTGAGAACATTTAGGGGTCGATTAATGGGACTTCTATATATAAGTAGTCGCTAACTATGTGATGTCCTTTCAATAGCATCTGACGTTATATAAAATGCTTATTATTATCTTGAAAGCAAAATTTTTGAAGGTCTCAATTATACCAAGTGGGAACTGATTTTATTTTAACTATAATTAATTTTCTTCTCTCCCTAGAAATATTTAAGGTTTAATGTGCTGGTATCTTATTGTCTGGTGAGATCACAGTTAAGTGGTAGTGGTAACCTATAAAAGTAATAAAAAGACGTTTTATTTCAGGAGACATGTTCAAGATGGCAGAAGTCGTCGGCACAGTAGAACCAAGATGGCGATTCAATCCAGCATATATGCATTCATTTGGTAAATACAACATATTCAGTCTAATTTTTATCTTCTCTATATACCGAATTGGCTTAAAAGAAAGTCGGTTATTTCATTAATCGTTAAAAGCAATTATTCTTCAAGAATTATCAAGAGGTGTCCTGTTTAGTCCTACGCCACCTTGGATTTATTTTTTATTGAATAACTCGTTTATCTTCTAATTTACGCAAATAATGATGAAACAAAAGTCATTCAAAAATAAATATCCAATAATATTTTGTGCATATCAATTTTCCCTAGGATTAATATTTTTCCTTAGAATCAATATTTTTGCCTGGGATCTCTATTTTTCCCTAGGATCTATATTTTTTTCTAGGATTAATATTTTTCTCTAGGATCAATATTTTTCCCTAGGATCCATATCATTTCTTAGGATATATAGTTTTTCTAGGATATATATTTTTCCCTAGCATTCATATTTTTGCCTACAAGATATATTTTTCCTAGGATCCATGTTTTTTTGCATCTATATTTTCCCCTATAATCAAAATTTTTCCCTAAGATCCATATCATTCCTTAGGATATAGATAGATAGATAGATTACTATTTAATGTACACCAAAATTTTACAACAACACTTATACATATGTAACACAAGGGAGTACAAAAGGTGGCCTTATCGCTACCTAGCGATTTCTTCCAGGCAACCTTTGGGCGAACAGAAATTGCAAGTGCTAGATATGTTAGGATATATAGTTTCCCTAGGATATATATTTATCTGTAGCATTCATATTTTTGCCTACAAGATATATATTTTCCTAGGATCCATTTTTTACCTAGCATCTATATTTTCCCCTAGAATCAAAATTTTTTCCTAAGATCCATATCATTCCTTAGGATATATAGTTTCTCTAGGATATATATTTTTCCCTAGCATTCATATTTTTCCTAGCATCTATATTTTCCCCTAGAATCAATATTTTCCCCTAGGATCCCTATCATTCCTTAGGATATATAGTTTTTCTAGGATATATATTTTTCCCTAGCATTCATATTTTTGCGTACAAGATATATTTTTTCCTAGCTTTCATATTTTTCCTAGCATCTATATTGTCCCCTAGAATCAATATTTTTCCCTAGGATCCATATCATTCCCTAGGATATATAGTTTCCTTAGGATATATATATTTCCGTAGCATTCATATTTTTGCCTACAAGATATATTTTTTCCTAGGATCCATGTTTTCCTGGCATCTATATTTTCCTCTAGAATCAATATTTTTCCCTAAGATCCATATCATTCCTTAGGATATATAGTTTCCCTAGGATATATATTTATCCTAGCATCTATATTTTCCCCTATAACCAATATTTTTCCCTAGGATCCATATCATTCCCTAGGATATATAGTTTCCATAGGATATATATTTTTCCATCGCATTCATATTTTTGCCTACAAGATATAATTTTTCCTAGGATCCATATTTTCCTAGCATCTATATTTTCCCCTATAACCAATATTTTTCCCTAGGACCCATATCATTCCTTAGGATATATAGTTTCCCTAGGATATATATTTTTCCCTAGCATTCATATTTTTGCCTAGAAGATATATTTTCCCCTAACATCCATATTATTCCCTAGGATCTATATTATCCCCTAACATCCATATTATTCCCTAATATCTATATTTTTCAATAAGATAAGAACTAACTATTATATACTACAATAGGAATTAAGACCCGAAAAAAGAGCGTGATTTTTTATTAATTCAAATGCTGTCTTATGGGAAAATGGTAATAACCAAAGTTATTTGGGACTAAATTTCTTACAATTTTAGTTCCTTTTCTACAACTCTGGAGAAAATTTTGAAATCTTATTGACATTTATCACTTTGCTCACTTCTGTTTTAAGCAAACAACAATTAATGGGATGTATTCTTGTCATTTCAGGTATTACTGATAACTATTTTATAATAATAGAACAGCCACTGGCAATATCTCTGATGACAATATTGAAAAATCACCTCTTCAACAATCCATTCTCGAATAGCTTAACATGGTATCCGGAATGCGAGGTAAGATGAAAGGCTTTTACATCATACCTGTATCGAAAGTTCATATTTTCGGCGAATTTTGATTGGCGAAAGTGCCAAATTGCTTTCCGATATAATAAATGCGTAATGTCAAAATACTTTGTATTCTTTTAAATGTAACTTGATTTCTAAACGACTTTTAACTTCACCTGATTCATAAACGACGGGATGAACATCAAATGCTTCTAACGGAAAGCTAATTGTTGTGTTTACTATATTCCAAGCATTGTTTTTATATTTACCCACCTTTCAAATCTTCCACAGATGATCCAAAATCATAATCACTCCAGCCGTGCTTAAGTTTTAGTAAAATTATATTTTGCAGACACACATCCGTCTAGTCAATCGGAAAACTGGAGGGGAGAAAACATATCGGGCAGACACATTCTTCTTCATGCACATAATCAATTGCTTCGAACTAGATAACAAATTAATCATGGACGTCTGTTCGTATAAAGATGCAAAAATTATCGATGCCATGTACGTCGAAGCCATAAAGGTATGTTATATATATATACAACTTTTCTTACAGACATACATAGCATCACGCTCACTCATTCCCTTCGGTGTAGGCAGAGACCACGTCCTTCCACTTGCCATTTCATTGTAGACCGTTGGTTTAGAGTACTCTTGACCTGGTCCTTATTTAATATGTTCGCCTTGGTCTTCCCCTTCCAACTTTCGCATTCACTCTTGACTCATAAATCCATTTTGTCAGTCTCCTTTCATTCATTCTCTCTACTTGCCCAAGCCTTCTAAGCATATCTTTCTCAATTTAAGTCACTACATCTTCTTTTATACCTCTGTCACTTAGTTTTAATCCACTCATGCTTCTCAATGCTCTCATCTCTACCGCATTTATTTTACTTCTAAGCTTCTTCTGTCACCATATTACTGTTCAGGGTCTAAAAGACAATCCTGACTACGGACAATGGATTCAAAGTCGACCTATAAGAATAGAGGTACCTCTGGAGGCACCATCACTTACCAAAGTGAAAGTTCAACTTATTGCAGACGTCGGTGTTGAAGTCACTAGAATAAACTACGATCTCTACAATGGTATGTTTCTTGAACACCTAATCATAGTCCACACTCTCCTTATCTTCTTCTTTGTAGCTTGATCCTATTATAAACAACTAAACTGTTTTCAGGACGTCCATACAGATATTTCTTTGGCATTGGAACTGAAGTACACTCAAAATATGCCGGATCGGTAAGTGTATTGGAATTGAAGCACTAAAATTATGAAAAGAAAAACCATCTGTTAATTTTTCATATTACTGCTAAGCCAGTTCTTATATATTTTAGATTATAGACTGATTAGACTTCGGAGAAGTTGCAAAGGTCTATATTATCAAAGCGGGCAAAGCCAATGCCAAGGTTCTAGCTACAAGCACTCAATGCTTATTTACATGAATCATTTTACAACAAAGCTTGAGAATATCTAAACGAAGTCGATAATTTAATCCACGACTTAGTGGTTATGTTGGATAAACTACTTTTTTTACTTGCATCGACGGAATAGTCAGAAAGGCTGCCCAAATATTCGGTTTTTTAGAAGAAATTCTAAACCTATTAACACTCAAACTAATCTGACTTTATATAAAATGCTAGTATGAAGTCATCTTGAATTTCCTGTACTTAAATATGAGGTTTTGAATATACTATTCATTCTCATGGATTTCAAAAGATTCAACGAAACTTTAACAGGCATTTATCGTGTACTTGTTCTGTTTTCACAGAGCTTACTTCTGCCATATGACTTTACTATGGTTTCACTGGCTATTTGATTAAAGCTGCATGTCTTGATATTTCTATAAATGGTGTAGTTAGATGGGAGTCAATTCTGAACTATGTTAATAAAAGTGTGCCTATAAGACTTCCCAGAAAACCCATTTCAAAATCTTTCATATTCCGCTCTCACGAACAAATATCAAAAAAATATTCTTCAAATGGTTTACTATGTAGAATATATAACCGAATTTGCACAATTAATAGCATTAAGATATTCTCTGACAACTTAAGTCCTTCATGTAAGTGTAGTGTAGTCAGCCTCCTATTTAATTAGTTTATTGTTTATCATCATTAATTTATGAAGCTTTGATTTCAATTTTCATTGTTACAATAAATAGATTTTGCCCACAGCAAACTCATTTGGGTGTAAGTTTTTTGCCATCATCATTACAATATATATTTTTAACTTCTTCTATATCATGATAGAATGAAGAAGAATTGAAAGAAGTACTCTAGTACTTCTTTCAATTTCACGCTTTTTTGTCCTTTAAGTCCTTCAAATTGAATGATTTCTCAATTAGCTTTCTTTTAATAAAAGATTTACATTTACTAAGAGACATCTTTGCAACTTCTCCTGTTATGGAAACAAATACCTTTGAACGATTTGTCAATGGTATGCAGCCTACTAGAATTTACTGCAATTTTATTTCTTAAGTTCTATGAGATGCATTTACTTTTACCGTAAAAGACTCAATGGTTTTATGGACGTACAACAAGTATTTAGATATTTTAACTCCGTTAACTGTTATTGTGTTAACTGCTCTTAGCGACCCATACTGTACATCGAACGAAAGGCTTTTTCTGCAGTACTAATACTGCATCTATATAAGCAGCATTACTCCAAAGTAGAATACCGTATGCCATAATGCTGTGAAAATAGCTGAAATAAACCAGTCTGGCAGTATCAACATCTGTCAGACGATGAATTCTTTTAACGGCGTAAGCTGCAGAGCTGTACCTGTTCAATAGACCACTTATATGAGGCCCCCACTGTAATTAATTATCTAAGGTAATACCTAAGAATACGGTATTGCCTACAAGATTTAGTTCCTCATTCAAAGCTAAACTCTTGGTTTAATTTTAGATAATTAAAATCAACGTGGATACTGGCGATGTAAAGACTTGGCGTGAATATGACGCGAGTCCAAGTGAGCCGGTGTTTGTTCCTAAACCTGACGCAAAGGTAAATAAAAATGACACACATACACACATGTATAAAGACACACACCCACATGTAATTGCAACCATGCACATGCACAGGCACAGGCCTATTATCATACATTTTTTATTAAGACTATATCGCGTTTGATTATGATGATAACTGATGGTAAGAGATGATACAGTCTAAGAATGGTAACGCGCTAACTTGGTAACATGTATATGTACCTTACAATGGTCTACAGAGAAACGTAACAGTGCGTTTGTGTGGTGGAGTTGCTGGGTGAGGGTGGTAAGTAGATACAGCCGAAGGCTTCCACCAATCCAACCTCAGACAAAGAAGAGAATGCAAATTACGAGATTTGCCTTTTCTGAAATCAAACTAAGAACCTTCACTTGTGCATTAAATACTTCTGTGTCGCTGATTTCGCTGGTGATCGATGTAGGCGCAATGCTCTCCAATAAGGGAATGGGGAATGGCCTTCTTATCAATCATAGGAACCCACTAGTGGTTAACGCGTCCTCTTATAGGATCCGTCTTAACGTTCCGCCTAGGAAGAGACGGCCTAAATATGTCCTTAACGACCCCGACGATACGATAACTATCGACAATCTACCTTACCAGGTAGGGACAGACACATACACAAGCGATACACAGCGATTCCGCCGGCGGAGTCGAGGTCCCCGATTTCTGACGTCACCCGGACGTGGACTTCACCCACGTTCCCGGGGGCGCTTCTGATTCTTCCTTTTCAGGTGATGTTTCAGCGATAACGTCGCTCCAAGCCGAGGCTCGGTCTCGCAGGAGACGCCCTTGGAGCGGCGTTTCCCCGGAGAGCGAGCCCTTTTTAGGGCTCGCACTCGAAATTTGGCGGCCTCCATAAGAGCCCGTCCTCCTTCTGGTTACGCTGTAAAAGCCAGTAGGGCTAACAGCTAAACACATTCCGAACAAAAAAAATTCTTCTACGAGACTGTGGTATCACTAAAAGAGGCTTACTAAGAGAGTGAAAAAGCAAGTCTAAGGGAGCAGGTTACTAGGTGGAGTATATTTGCCCAAATTCTCTAGCCATCATGAACTCTCTTTTGGACTTATCTGGGACAACAGAGAGGAAAGTGTCCCACCAATGGACTAAAAAGGTTCCTCATTGAGTACTCGTGCCATTATCAATCAAGCATACCAGCCTAAAAGAGAAAGCGTAGTAGGTCTATGCTTAGAACCATTTTTCATATGACTGTGCTCAATAATGGGCTGTTAACAGACTGCAACCAGAACTAGAATGAACACTTTAACATTACACTATGGATAGTGTACATCATTGATGTTAAATATTGTGTACTAGGTGTTTCCAGCGTAATTCTTGATACCCTTGAAATAACGGAGAATCCGTTATTAGTGCAAGCTTATGTCGTGGTGGGAACATTTATGATGAATGTCAATTCAAAGTGTTAGTTGAAGGAAATCTTTCAATAGGTGTCACTTATAACCGGATCCCATTGGAATATGAAGAAACACGTTCTTAAACAACGTTTAAAAGTAGCGTATGTCCTTTCTTATTCTCTAAACTATCTGTGTGCCAGGTTTCATTTTAATCGATTCAGTAATTTTGGCGTAAAAGCGCGACAGACAGAGTTACTTTCGCATTTATAATATTAGTAAAGTTGTAGGCGACTGCTACTATTATATAGCAATACAATGCAAGGCTGACTCTTGTCTTAGTAAAGAAATGTTTTATGATTTTTCTGATAATATAATTACTATTTTCAAGGATGAAGACGACGGTGTACTACTTAGTGCTTTAGTGTGGGGTAAAGATGAACACGCGGTGACTCTTTTGGTACTAGATGCGAAAGATTTGAAAGAAATTGGTCGAGCAAACTTCACAACACCTTCACCAGCACCAAAATGCTTCCACGGATGGTTCTGGCCTGATCAATATACATAGACTAGTTTTATAATCTTCAGTTAATAAGGGAATAAATTATAATATCAACAAAAATGTTTTATTTCTGTACTTAAAACAGTAACTACTGAGTTTAATGCCAGTTACTTTATTTATGAAACCGGTGATAGATTTGTTACCAGTAATGATAGAAGAGACCTTATTGATTTACTTAAAGAGGCAAATTAACCTATTCCAGTCAAAAGCCTAGTCGAAAACTCTTGGAATAAATCTGCCTGATGCTAATCGATAAATCGAAAACTATTGGACAGTTTTTCTGGTGGTTTACACCAATGGATAGTGTAATTCATGAAAAGGCTTTATGTGTATAATTTGTCCAAATTTATCATAATGTAACGACAGTTGTTCGAAGTGTCGAAGGAAAATGCTAATACATTACGAGATAAAACAAAAAAATGTGGTGTGAGATATTCCTCTTTTATTGATCTATAAAAAAGTCCTTAATGGCTTATCTTTTAAAGATAAATTACTATATATATGGTAATTAACTAACTAGTACATTATAATCTATGATACCATATCATTTAAATGGATATCTAAGGAGTTATACTTCACAAAATAATTTAACTAGCTTTACATCTTAAAAAAACCCTCTCTTCTAAGAGTGAGGAGGCCTGTGCCCAGCTGTGGGCCGTTAATGGGCTCCTGGATAAGTGGACTCTCTATTCCTTTACTGTCATAGCCATTCCAAGTGCTTTTATTACTCTGCTACCATCTAAAACTGTATTAGTCATCAACAGGTGTAATCACTGTCAAGTACTAAACTGTTAGCAATAAAAATGCAGTAGCAGCCCAGTAACGTCCCACTGCTGGGCACAGGCCTCCTCACTCCGAGGAGCGAGGGTTTTTAGAGCATAGACTCACCACGCTGCTCCACTACGGATTGGCAGGCATAGTACACAAGTGCACTCTCTTTTCCTTCACTCTCATAGTCCGATGTAACGGGAATCCGACACGACAGGAGAGAGATCAGGCGCAGGACCGACGGCTTAACGTGCTTCTCCGAGGCACAGGGGTGGATCACACCGCCAACTTCCCAACTTCGAGCAAATATTAAGAAAATTCTTAAATAGAAAACTCAATATTGATTTTTGAAGTGGCCCGACCCAGGACTCAAACCCAGGACCTCATGTCTGTAGTCGAACATGCTAACCACTAGACCAATGAGGCAATCTGAGATTGCAACTCAGGAATTTTCTTTGTACTAGCTAATTTACAATTGATATATCCGGTATAATGACAATATAAATTAATTTAGACTAAGCTAATTTAATTCATATATTGTAATATTTTTTAGTGACATTTTCTAGACGTATCATTATAATTATTACTGTTTATTGTAAACCTTTTTAGATTTCTTTAAAATATTGTATTCAGTTAAAAAATTTAATGCATGCTGTGATAACTTTTAAATGAAATGTAAATATAGTAATGTTGAGATCATGACAAAGTATCATGACAATGTAAATAAATCTAAGAATATTAGTCAAATGAACAACTTAATTTATTGTTATACAATTTTTAAAATATATTTCGGCGATTTATTTACCCAGAGAACATTTTAGAAATGTTATTTAATAAAAAATTAAATAAAGTGCGAGTGATTTGCTCTAATTTACATAATCTAAATATTATGAACCGATATTATATGATAATGATAATTATTTAGTTATGTACAAAAAAGGTATGATAACAAAATTAAGGGATACAGTTTGGTGTTCTAGCTACATATCTATCATTTCCAGCAGAAATACAATTACACCACTAGATAGCTAGAGGATTAAAGAATTTATTACGCTAAGTAAGGACTGTAACACATCGCGCGCGGTGGAGGTAGGAGCCTCGTTATGAAACGTCTTCACGTACAACAAACGGCTGTCTCCGTAACACACCCACACCTTTTTTCTATCGAATAATTATTCCATTATATTTTGATTTTGAAGTCAAAAAGACCATTTTAGTTAACGGCTTACTAATATTTATAATACCACAGTGAGTTACCTTATCTGGGCAGTAAAACTGAATGAAAAACTTTACAAATAAAAACAATTTATTTAATTTCTCAACCGGAAACGGACGTACACTGGTTTCGTTGTTCGCAGTACAATGTCAGTTTTATATACGAGTTCAGATGGTTTAGTCACAGCTTCAATGCGAAATTTCCTTATTAAATCTGACAGCAATATTTTCATCTCCAACGTCGCGAACCTTTGACCTGGAAGACAGCTTCACACTGTTATATGTGTTATATCCTCCCTCGTTAGTGGTGACCTTTGGGTAACGGATGCGGGGTCCGTTGCCCAACAAAGAGGGGGCAAGGTGGTTGCCAGGTGCTCCAGGCAAGCCACCTTTAGAGTAAAATTTTTGACTATTAAATGCCTGTCGAATGTCTGTCAATCGCGTTCTAGTGACCCCGTCTCCTAGTGATGTAGGAGCACCGCTGGGTTTAGGTAGGCTAGGTGTGAGTCCAGCAGCCTTCCGAGTATACCAGGTATCCACAAGAATTTCCCAGGGTTAAAAAAGTGTAGAATATAATACTTTGGTGTGATAACTGTAAGAAGTTGATGTCGGGTGTGCGCACTTTAAAACAGGACTCTTTTGTCACCTCAACCGAATGTAAACAAGCAATAGAGAGGCACGATCGGCCTAATTCCGTCGTTATAATAATAACAAGGCTTCATCAATGGTTTTTTACGACGTTATCACATAAAATTCCGAGAGTCTTTTATTCTAAAATGAAGATAGCCTAAGTTACCCGTTTTCTTCGTCAGGTAATCCTCAGGAACACCTGCAACACCACAGAGGAAAAGCAAGAAACCCAACTCCCGGGGGCGGTTCTGATTCTTCCTTTTCAGGTGATGATTCTACGATTACGTCGCTCCAAGCCGAGTCTCGGTCTCACAGGAGACGCCCTTGGAGCGACGTTTCCCCGGAGAGCGACCCCTTTTCAGGGCTCGCACTCGAAATGTGGCCTCCATAAGAGCCCGTCCTCCTTCCGGTTACGCTGTAAAAGCCAGTAGGGCTAACAGCTTCACACAGTCCGAACAATAAAAAAAAAGAAACCCAACGATGCTCCTCTCTACGTTCTTTAACGAAAATACGGGATTGAAATAGATCCACACTCTCCTCTCTCTAAATCCATGCATTGGGTAAGCATGGCATGTCTTTTCCTGTCCGCCCTCGAAATCTTTCTATTGAGCAATAGGCCCCGAACCTATTGCCCAGAGGCTACTCCTAAGGGCACAAGCGACGATCGTGTCTACGTCTACGTCTGTCTCGCTTCCTTTTGTCACACCATCGCAATCCAGCTAGCTTCACTAACCACCATGGCCTAAGTTACACCTTATAACATCAGCTAACTGCCTATTGATCTAGCCGATTTAAAAAGAGACAAGAACATTTGATGGAAGTAAAGGTTTGCTAAAGCAATTGGATAGTTATATAGAAAGAGATGGCAATAACTCGTTAACGGCACGTGCCTCGGATCGTTTCGATCCTAAAACCGACATAATTCAAGGCCGCTATAAGGGTGCTGTAAACGGAACCGAGAATGCGGGTTGGGCACGCATTTGTTAGTGACAGAGTCGGGACACGGACCGTTGTCTGTACTGCCAGTGGCATAACTATAGAGTGGCAGGACAGGAAAAATGCCACGGGCCGGCCCAAGAGGAACTCGAAGCACGTTGGACAAGACAGCACATGCGACTTGGCTGTTCTGTCTATTGAAAAAGGTTTCATCAAGAAGTTGATCCTTCATCGAAAGGCTAGAGAATGGAAGATGAATGTGAAATTAACTGATGCAGGCTTACTTGGGGATTATAGCTCATTCCCTCGAACCTAAAAAAGGAGACCTATGCCCAGCAGTGGGACGTATATACACTGGTGAATGTGACTTAAAACCCATGCTCTTGAAAATAACACTGTTATTAGTGTTAGATAACTACTTAAGTGGTATTATTAATATACGTGACGATTTATGGCCCCAATATTGCTGTAGTAAATTGACCCAACTTTTGCCCTTGTCATATAGCCACCCTCATTTTCCTTCTGATAGCTGTTAATATTTGTGTTTACGTACCAATACACCCTCTGAGTCCAGCACTGAAGGGAATAAACGCATAGGCATTCCTCTTCGCACAGTTTTCAGGGAGAAATCTGTCTGGATCGAAACGTTCTGGATCCGGATATAGGTCAGCCCTACGATGCATATCATACACGTAAAGGAAACAGTTTGTACCAGCAGGTACTTTGTATCCACCTGAAAATTTACATAAATTACTAGCTGAGCAGCGCAACTGCGTCTGCGTACACTTATACGTGAGTGTTACAAGTACGGCGACAACTATTTGATGCTAATATAACTTCTAAGATATCAATTATAATGATTATTTAAAAGAAATTTTAATCAACACAAAATATACAACCTATAACATGTTTTTAATTGGATAATAAATAATACTGTATTGTATAAAACCGCTTGGTAAACAACACGTATTCTTTTCTAATATTTAAAAGATAAAACTAGTTACTGTGAGTTATATTCTAGAGATAAATATATACAATGGCATACTTTTTTATAGATCTTTTCAAGATATACAATTCCGTAATACATTAATTTAATATATATCGTAAGGTTTAGACCGGGTTTGCGATTTAAGCGCACACAAATGTTTGTTGTGACATCAGTTTACAAATCTTTGAATTTCTCATCTTCTCTGTGCTATAATATGTCTGTATTGTACATATATATATTTCTCTTGAATCACTCTATCTATTGCTGGAAACTGTATTAAAATCCGTTAAGTAGTTTAAGAGATCTAAGGTAATATCGGAAGAGTAACATTTGTTTTATACTACGTAAAGATAATCACGTCATTTCAGCTGATGTCAAGATATCTATTACTGTTACTGTTAGAAAATATCAGTTACTGTTACTGTTATTATATTTCATTTTTAAAACTACTTGAATCAGTTAATGTTATTTATGATTTATAATAATTTCTATCAAATTATTAACCTTTCCATATTAACACAAAGTTACAGAGTCATTTAAAATAGGTCCGAGCCGTCCGAGCGCTCAGTCCTAACTGCCTGTGAATCTTTCAGGTGACTCTATATATATAACAGACAACAATTATTATTTAACTACCTACACGATTACACAGTGCTCAACACGGTTCTGATAAACTACTAAACAAATTTTAATAGTTTCCTGAAAGTTAATAATTAATTTAGCGAAAAAAAACTGTTATAAAATATCAGTTGTTGTTACTGTTATTTTAATTTTGTTAAATGTACTTTAAATGAATGATTGAACATACGATTCTATACGTGTATTTTTAATGTACGTCCGAGCCGTTCGAGCGCTCAGCCCTGACTGCCTGCAAATCTGCTGTGCGATTCAAACTGGCAACAATACTTATTAAACTACCTCCTAACTTTTGATTTAATTTGAAGTATATCTAAAGAACAGCAAATACGTAAGTCAAGTATAAAATTTATATAGAACCCACTTAAAACAG
Source organism: Elymnias hypermnestra (assembly GCA_015832385.1). Lineage (NCBI taxonomy): Eukaryota > Metazoa > Arthropoda > Insecta > Lepidoptera > Nymphalidae > Elymnias > Elymnias hypermnestra. The sequence continues at coordinate 3,633,884 of JACTOM010000888.1, forward strand.
TATCTTTCAACAGCTTTCTAGTTATTACAGGTGTCGTTGTATACAAACGCATTGCCTCTTTCATACAACGATCTAAATACTTCAACTCGTTCAGTTCATCCATTGTTGGTATTTCATTGGATCCTCCTAAAACTTGCATTACTTCTTCATATACTTTCTCCTAGAAATAAACAATAGCATTGGAAATGGACACTTCTTTTGGCACTGTCTTTTCTTCTGGGCCTTTTTTGTCATTGGGATTTACTAAACCTGATCGGGGACTGATCAAGAATGTAAGACTTGGCAGTGGAGGATCTCGCAATTATAACGTATTCGTTTTTGTGTATTGCAAAGGCTCGCTGCGCCATTGTCTTACACGTCCACTCTCTTAAAGTGCTCTCGTACAACTGACGCGGTACGCTCGAGATAGTGTCTTTTTAACCGACTTCAAAAAAAGGAGGCGGTTATCAATTCGTTTGTAATTTTTTTTATGTTTGTTACCTCATATCTCCCGACTGGGTGAACCGATCTTGATGATTTTTTTAAAAATGAAAGGTGATGCTCGTCATAGGGTCCCATTTTTTTTTTAAACTAGTTCTGGACAAATAGACGAATAACTCAAGATTTCGATGATTCAAGGGTTGTTTTTTGATAGTTTGGTTGGGTTCTGATGATGGAATCCATGACAAAGTGACGGAAATCTTCAATTCTTAGGAGCAAATCAACGATACTCGACAGAATCTTCTATAGGCTATCCAGATATTTGAGTTGCCTACCGAAACTTCGGTATGGTCAAGTGCTAGTCGTAGTTAAATATGAAGATCAATGGAACTCCTCAACGGCTTACAGTAAGAGTGTGATTTTTGGCAAAATCTATAACAGTTTGTAATCAAATGCCAATGACCTTACGTTTGTTGCTGCATTGCAGTATTTGAAAGGTGAATTATGTGTGAAGCGGTGGTATAAGAAATTTTAACAAAAAAAGAACCGCCTTCAAAACAAACTTACAAATACATTAATATGCTCTAAAAAGTAAGAAACAATTGCGTATTCTTTTATAGTGTTCTTCGTATTCTTATATTCGGAGCCGGTTTTTTTGTTAAAATTTTATTTATATAGTTACTGCATCTACTATATATTTTGATTCATAACGTATACTTATGTTGATATACTTTAAATAAGATGTTTATTCACTACAGCAATAACCACTAAAACCCAGCGGAATCCTCTTCATCATTGAGTGAGGCACTAAGTGTTCTACTTTCGCTTTCGTCTCTATTGTCCCGGATGAGTCTGACTGAGGATTCACGGTGGCAGGAAAAGCTAAATTTGCTCTACCTGGGATCAAATCTAGATCATCTTCTACCGAAGAGAGCATTTCTATCATCACGCCAACGAGCCCTTCTAAATATATTATACAGCAAGTTCTTTGCGAACCGCGTAGTTCTCTATCTTGCAAGAGTACAGGGATATCCGTTCTCAGCTAGTGTCTACTTCACAATGGGAACACAGTAGGCCGAAAACGAAGTTAGTTGTTTTGGAGATGTCAAAGTGAGAGATTTTCCTTCTCTACAATACCCAGGAATCGCGAACCTGAAGTGGCAATGGGCGGGGCACATAGTCCGACGGACCGATGGACGTTGGGGCCCGAAGGTGCTGGAGTGGCGACCCCGCACCGGGCGGCGCAGTGTAGGGAGACCCCCCACAAGGTGGACCGACGACATAAAGAGGGTCGCCGGTAGCCGCTGGAGCCAGGCGGCACAAGACCGGACCTTGTGGACTTCATTACGTGAGACCTATGTCCAGCAGTGGACGTCCATCGGTTGAAACGACGACGACGACGACGACGACAATACCCAGGTCCCATGGAAATGTTGGACAATCTAATTTTTGTGAACGTCTACATTAGAAAAGGAATACTTTAACACTCACCTGTGCGTTCGGTTCGTTGGCTATCGTCAACAGGAAATACGTAAGGGTAAGTGACAGAACGTCATGACCCTGGAATAAATAATATATCAATTTAAATAAAAATATTCAAGCCGCAGGCTGCAGCTTGTATAAGCATATCGACAGCACCTACATTTGAGAGTCAAGTATAAAATTCTAATTTTGAAAGACTTACCTTTTACCTGACATAACTTTTTAATATCATTTAAATTACAAAAAGGTCAAATCACGTAGGCAGATAAATGGGGTGATATAATCATCAAAATTACAAATAGGTCAAATCACGTAGGCTGATAAATAGGGTGATATAATCATCAAAATTACAAAAACGACAAATCACGTAGGTTGACAAATGGGGTGACATAATCATTTAAATTACAAAAACGACAAATCACGTAGGTTGATAAATGGGGTGATATAATCATCAAAATTACAAATAGGTCAAATCACGTAGGCTGATAAATAGGGTGATATAATCATCAAAATTACAAAAACGACAAATCACGTAGGTTGATAAATGGGATGACATATGATCTTTTTGTAATCATCAAAATTACAAAAATGTTTAATCACCGTGGCTGATAAGTGGGGTGATACAATCATCAAAACGTTTAAAATATAAGATGACCGTTTTTAAGTAAGGAACGTCGATATATAAGATACATACCGCTAACATAAATGTATCAACCTCTTCACGAATGCCCTCGTTATCTATTTTTCCGTTCTTTTCACTTTGCAAAAGCATTTCTAATAGAGACATTTTTTCATTCTTTTCTGCCGAAGTCGCGTTTTCGACATGATTGAAATTGTTCTCGTGGAGTAATTTCCTTTTATTTTTGATTACATTATTAGTAAATCCATGTAGGAAGGACAGAACACTCTTCTGCCTTTTACCGACTCCGCTTAGATTGAAAAGTAAGTTATTGTGTAGGACAGGGTTGGTAACTCTCTTCACCATCAATTCACACATGCCCAGGATAGAGCTGAAGTATTTGTTTATGGAATCCTCATTATCATTAACTGATAAACCCATTGCAGTTTCTGAAATGGAAACAATCTTTGAAGTAAACCTTCTTTATGCCCTTTTGTATAATTTGTCAAGGGTTTATGTGAATATGGACCTTTGGCAGTGAAATACGCCTTCGAATTTTGTAGACCACGACCTTCCACTTGCCACGATCCTTGCAGATCACCTTCGCTTCTTTCATTCTCATTAAGCCTTTCATACAAGTTTGTCGGTTTAGAGAATTCTTGACCTGGCTCTTATTTAAAATCTTCTAGTTTTGGTCCCTTCCAACTCCTTCCTATTCACTCTTGACTCATTAATCATTTTTGTCAGTCTCCTTTCATTCATTCTCTCTACATGCCCAAACCATCTAAGCATACCTTTCTCAATTTTAGTCACTACGTCTTCTTTTGTACCACGAAGTTCTTTTATCGTTGAATTCTATAAGCTAGCAAAAAGCACTTACCGCATAAAATCTTTAAGGTCATGGGCCCCATTATACCGAGCACATCTGTCTTGTCTTTATCAGTTTCCCCTTCCACTATTTTAATGAGTTCATTTGAAAACTCTTTGAAGGTTAACATAAATTTCTTTAAAATTTGATAGTGAAACGAGCTTGTCAATAGCTTCCTCCGGTGTTGCCATTTTTTACCTTAATCAGATAAATGTTAAGTTACGCATCTAGGGTTAAAAGTATGACATCGCCTCACGCGTGGTAATTTTGGTTAATTCGTCCCCTAGCTCGTATAGAATTTGTCTTCAGACCGGGATTATGGAAAATAAGTTTAGATATCCAACAAAAAGTGCAATAAATATGCGAAACTTAATAATATATTTTAAATAAATTAGCGAAAATAAGTTTTAATGAATCATAAAAAGAATTAAATGAAGAAGTGAATGACAAATGTTGATGACGCAGGAATAGAAATTGCCAAATGTTTTGACATATAAAACAAGCGCGCAAGCGTCGAAAATTTGAAGCATGCACACTAAATAAGTGCGTAATTACGTCCCTCAAAAAAAGTAGAAACTTTCGATACAGGTGCAATGAAAAATACGATTCTAACATGCAATGAAATTGAAAGGTAACTGTATACATATAATAAACTGCCAGAAATCGTTCTAGAGATGTCACTCAATAAATACAAATCCTTTATTAAAATAAAGCTAGTTGAGCAATCATATTAATATTTGCTGAATTACTTAGACGATATAAGAAGTGGGAGTGAAAAAATTGCTCTAATCTAAATAGATGATGATGATAAAGGACACCTGACTAAGTTTATTGATTGATATTTTGATAGATGTGAAACAATTTGTATACTTGGGATCTAGATTTACAAAAGATGGAACATGTGAAAGTGATATTGAAAGGAGAGTGAATGCAGGGAATATGGTAAATGGTGCTCTGCACGCCTTTATGAATGGCTAGATGGTGTCTCAAAGGGCCAGACTGAATAGCATGAACGTATGGCAGACGAATCACAAAAGTAAAATAAATGCGGTAGAGATGAGAGCGTTCAGAATTATGAGTGGATTAAAACTGAGTGACTTAGATAGTTTGGGTACTTAGAGAGAATGAATGAAAGGAGGCTGACAAAAAGGATTTATGAGTAATCAGTATTAGGTTATTACCTGTTAATAAATTATAGCAAGAAAAAAAATGAGGCGTGCTATGAAATGGGCACGGCTGTTTGTTGTATGTGATTATATAACTGATAATAATAAGCTTATTATGTTTATCGATAGATTTAGACGAATGTTGACGATTGAAACTAGATTGAAGGTCGCAGCTTTACAGAGTTGAAAGTTATACTAAATCTCAATACGCAGCAGAATGACCTTCAAAATATCGGGGCGTTCCCCTCCAAGCGTGTTATGTTACAGTCCTTACTTAGTGTAATAAATTGTTTGATCCTTTAGCTATCCAGTGGGTTAATTGAATTTCGCATGGAGGTGATACATACGTAGCTACAACACCAAACTGTATCATCGTTTTTTGAAAGACGTATTCACGTCAAAAATCTTACCACTACTGGTCAACAAGCCTTCCCCAAGCCACGGCTCTAAAAACGTATATGGCATCTCTTTGTTGATGTATTCCGGAGAGGATAATATTTTCTGTAAAGATTAATCTTGTAAATCTATATATATAATTCTTATAAGCGTGTGTATATCACTGATCTTAAACAGCTGGACAGATTTTGTCGAGATTTTTGATGAAAAACTGACACATGTAAAGAATTGTACAGAATAAACAAACACTACGGTTTGAATTCCAAATTTTTTTATTCCTAAGATATCCCTACCCTGTAGAATTTTTCGTCTGTTGTCTGCTACTTACAAAGTCATGAACACGTCTCGTAATAAATCGGTGCGTCAGTCGCTAAGTGTTTGTCGCATGTCAACTCTTCCCATGTCGGTTGTGTTGTGTTGTTTTTGTATTGAAGATTATACACCAGTGGTTCAAAAATGTATACCCATAGGGAAGCATCGCTTCTTTACAATGAATGTATAATAAAATTAATAACAAGTTCAAATTATGCACTTTGAAATCTTATAACTGTAAAAAATCCCTAATTACCAAGCTACCAAGACACAGAATTATTTTGGTCCCACTTATCGAATGTAAATAGTAAGTATTGTTGACCTGGCCCTTTTTTACAATGTCCTGGATTTGGCTCAGGAACGTCCACCTTGGTCTTCCACTTACAACTTTCCTATTCACTCTAGTCTCATAAATCCTTTCTGTCACTCTCCTATCATTCATTCTCTCTACGTGCCCACACCCTCTAAGCATACCTTTCTCAATTTTAGTCACTTCATTTACTTTTATACCACAACGTTCTCTTATCACGCTATTTCTTACTTTTTCACTCAGTTTCAATCCACTCATACTTCTCAACGTTCTCATCTCTACCGCATTTATTTTACTTTTATGATTCTTCTGCCATACCCAACTTTCACTACCATACATAAGTGTTGGCACCAACACTCCTGCATGCACAGCCATTGGCTATTCATAAAGGCGTGCAGAGCACCATTTACCATATTTCCTGCATTCACTCTTCTTTCAATATCACGTTCACATGTTTCATCTTTTGTAAATTTAGATCCCATGTATACAAATTCTCTCACCTCTTCCACTTGTTCCCCATCTATCAAAATATTGCCAGTCATCATAGATTCATCTCTTTCAAAAGCATAACTTTCGTTTTGTTTAGATTCACTTTCATTCCTTTCCCTTTCAAAGCTTTATTCATAATATTTAGCATCTCCTGTAGCTCATTAGCGGATGACGCAAGTATTACTTGATCATATATAATTTCTTTTAAATCTGTCAAACAGTTATCCATGAATAGGTTGAACAGCCATGGTGACGCAACACATCCCTGTCGAACACCTCTTTCGACAGAAAACCACTCCGTGTAGGTCCCGTTTATTCTGACACAATATTAAAATTAATTTATTTGCATATACAGCTTACATTGGTGTATACATATTTATTAAATTCACTGTATTTGCCATTTATTGGGGTGCAAATATTTAGTGAGGTCAATAATTATAAGAATGTCTGTGAATGACAAATTTAAGAGTTTATTATAAAAGGTTAGGTCATCATTTAAAATTTCGTCAACCCTCTAATAACATTTACTCACGAAAAAGTTTTTCAATTTGCTTTTTAACATTGGTAATTTTGTAATGCTTGATTTATTATATATTGTAACTACCATCACTATAATATTTTTATTCATAAAGTTGGTTTTAATAAGTGGTGTTTTTATGGTAGGATTTCGCTTATCCTGACCTTTTTTCTCAAATAGAGTTGTTATTAAAGGAGGATTTACAACTGTCTATTGGTTTTAAGTTGCAGATAGCTCTTAAACATCGTTTTTGGGATCGAAATGGTATCTCCTTTTCAGTTCCATATCTCCAAAATATAATACCATATGCAATGTAGTTTCTTTATCGACCTTGAATAAGCTAAATAATAAATTCGAGAGCATATCATCTTTTTTTACATAAATAGTCAATATGTGCTTCACATCTTAAATTACAATATATTCGAATGTGTCTCGTAATAAATCGCTGCGACAGTCGCTAAGCGTTTGTCGCAAGTCAACTGTATCCGTGTTGGTTGTTTTATGTTTGTTGTGTTGTTTTCATCCACTGCAGCAAGATTTTAACAATTTTTATACATAAATACATAATAAATCCTTACCTCTAAGTCCCCAAGGTCCATTATATTAACTATCCTGAGATTAATAGCGTTAACCTGACTTATGAATCCATATTCCTTATGAAGACTCCGCATGTACAGGAACACCTCTTCTGTAAGGAGATAATATTCAATTCGAACTATTAGTTCACACTATCCCTTTCGCTGAATATATATTTTTAATACTTGTAGTAGATGACAAATTTGTAAATTGTAGGTTCCAAAGTTTGTATTGTCTGGTGTCTGCTTCATCATTATCGAAACTACAAAAGGTAAATTACCTATTACCAGGTTAATCATCCATCTTTGTTACTATCAGGGGATATTACAGAAAAAGAAACAGAAGCCGTTTCACCTCGCAATGGTCTGAGTCAAATATTCCGAAAATGTAAACCTCCATTAGTTAAAAAGGCATTTCAAGAAGAAGAAGAGAACGTTGTCATTTATTTTACTAAGCTACTTATGTAACTTGTAGACGAAGTTTTTCTCGTACCACTTACCATTAGATTTCGCAAAATTAAAACTATTCCCAACAATTGGATATGATTTCGGGCCTGGGATTTGTCGTAGGAGCCTCGTGTCTCGATTGCACAAATCATACAACGTTAAGAATAAAATCAAACAAAACAAAATCGTGATCAAATAAAAAAACATTTTTAAATACGTACAATATGATAAAATTACTAAAATGACGAAAGTTTCCTATGAAATGTTAAAACATAATGTCAAATAAAATGTAATACATGTTTTATGTGAGATTGAGCATAAAATATATTGGGGTTTAAGGTCAACGTTTATATTGCAAAACAATATTTATACTTGCAATAAATAAAGTATAGTAATATAATTGCATATAAAAATAAATATAAATAGAGACGGTATTATCTGTATGAGAGATTTTCGTAAATCAATCGTTGGGTTCAGTATCTTATACAAAATACAAATGAGATAGAGATACAGATACAGATATAGACACAGAACAGATACAAATACAGTTAGAGGTACAGATACAGACAGAGATACAAATACAAATACGGATAGAGATACAGATGCACATAGAGATAATGAGAGATATAGAGATACACATAGAGATAGTGATAGAGATACAGATAGAGATAGAAATACAGATGCACATAGAGATAGTGATAGAGATACCGACAGAGGTACAAATACAAATACAGATAGAGATACATATGCACATAGAGATAGTAATAGAGATACAGATAGAGATAGAGATACAGATTCACATAGAGATAGTGATAGAGATACCGACAGAGATACAAATACAAATACAGATAGAGATACAAACATCAACATAAAGGTTCATAGACATACAATATTTTATCTTATGATGTTTTAAATTTATTTACACACCTCATTTCACGTTTAGGAACGAAACATGATAAAACAAATTTAAGTACAATACATATAAGTACATTAGCTGCTTTTACTGCTAAGTAGCGAATTGTTCCAAATAAATTTAGGTTAAAAAAGCTTAAGGAAGCGACTTCTTCAAAGTATAGAAGTTTTTAGAATCATTTGGAGTTGGCAAAAGATATCACAATACTTCTCATCGTAATTTGAATATTGAACTCCTTAACAAACATTTCGCTACTTCTGATATTATAGATTACACTGAAAAAGAGTGAATATTAAATTTTCTTTCATCTCTACCAGCTCCTGATTTTCCAACGTTTAATTTCTGCTCTTTCACTGAGTGTGATTTTAAGATGAATATTTTGTCCATCTCTAATAATGCTGTGGGCGATAATGATATAGGCCGTAATATGATCGTACATATCCTGGAAATAGTCCTATAATGACTCATATCCTTAACGAATCGATCGCTTCTTCCAAATTCGCGAATGTCTGGAAAGCTGCGTATATTATCCCTATTCCCAAAAAGCTAATGCCTCAAATGAATCCGACTTCCGACCAGTCTCAATCCTTCTGTTTCTCTTGAGAGTTTTAGAAGAACTAGTTTCCCCAAATAATATTACGCTTCCTTAATAGGCACAGGAATCGAAACATCACAAAGACCACAAAGTCTAAACTCGTGAGGACTCTTATTTCTATACGCTGCTGAGACGTGGACACTGGGCAGATGTGGAAAGGCAGAAAATAGATGCTCTAGAAATGTGGTGCTGGAGAAGAATGCTTCGAGTTTCGTGGACCGAGTTTCGAACAAACGTCTCGATACTTCAAGAACTCGGCATCAAACACCGTCTATTCTCACTAGTACAATCTCGCATTCTGCGTTCTTCGGACATGTTTCTCGGCGTGAAAACCAGACCATCGAATGGCTCGTCGTTCAAGGAAAAGTGGAAGGCATCAGACCGCGTGGGAGGTCACCTACTCGATGGAGCGACCAAATCTAATCTGCTCTGGGAGGTTCATTTAACGAAGGATGACCTCGAACAGGGAAAAATGGCGAGCAGTAGTCATGAGCATAATATCGGCCCACTCCGTTACTTCATGACTATCACGACCGAAACGAATAAGAAGAAGAAGAATAAGCACAGTCTTCTAAATCCACGGCAGTCAGGCTTCCGTTGCAGTCATAGTACAGTCACAGCTCTTGTAAAAGTTACTGAAGACATTAGGATGGGCATGTATAATGCCCACAAACAACTCAGTGTTGACTTTGCTAGACTTTAGTAATGCCTTCAGCACTGTAAACTTCGACATCTTGCTGAGTTTGTTGCGTTCTTTTAACTTATCACCGTCAGTGATTGACTGGTTCTTCAGTTAGGGGCAGGCGGCAACGTGTCCGAATTGAAGAGACTGTTTCATCCTGGTGTGCGATACGTGCTGGAGTGCCCCAGGGTGGATTGTTGTCACCTATTCTCTTTGTCATTTTCATTAATTCAATCTCTCAAAAATTGGTTTCTTTCAACCACATGTATGCAGACGATCTTCAACTTTATTCTCAGTCAACTCTTGAAAAATCACCTAGTATTACTTCTGCCATTAATAATGACTTGACTACTATTAGTGGCTGGAGTAGGTCTATGACTTAAAAATGAATCCAAATAAAACACAGGCTTTTGGACGAAAGCCTATGTTTTATTCCGTCCAATATACCTCAGTGTCTGAAGACAAAGATCTTCGAACAGTGCTTGTTGCAAGTGATGACCTACGGCTCTGAAACGTGGTCGCTGACTATGGGCCTCATTCGAAAGCTCAGAGTCACTCAGCGTTCGATGGAGAGGACTATGCTCGGAGTTTCTCTACGTGATCAAATCAGAAATGAGTAGAACCAAAGTCACCGACATAGCCCTACGAATCGCGAACCTGAAGTGGCAATGGGCGGGGCTCATAGTCCGACATACCACATAAAGAGGGTCGCCGGTAGCCGCTGGATCCAGGTGGCGAAAGATCAGGTCTTGGGGGCATCATTACGTGAGACCTATGTCCAGCAGTGAACGTCCATCGGTTAAAGCGACAAGCGACGAAAACACAGGCTATTATTATTGACAATTCAAATATGATTTCAAGGGTTGACTGGGCAAGCCTACCCCAAATTACTATTGACTCCGTTGTATATCTTATAGCGCTATTGTGAAAAACTTATGTATCCATTTTGATTCTAGCTTTTCCTTTTCACCAATTAAAGGTACTAAACCAGAAATTTTTTGCCTCGATTTGCCTAGATCTAAATGAAGACCAACTGAATGAACTTAGGCGTCTCCAAAATTTAGTAGTCAGGTCCATATTTGGTTTACCCAAATATGACCACGTCTCTGAATTTCGATCAAAATTCAAGTGATTGCTCATTGCCCATCTGTTTTCGTCGGAATCTACACATTGTCCTGCTTCACTGCTCATACTTCCAAGCATTGAAAAGATGAATACGTTTTGTTAGGTCGCGTGATTCAAACCATGGTCACAGCATGTCCTTACGCTCAACCAGTAATTTATTATTAAGACCTTCTAGAGGCCATTCTAATTTCTTTTATAGCGGAGGCTAGTCGACTTTTGGATGCACTTCCTCTGCAAATTCAACCCGCAACTACATTAAGTTTAACTACATTAAATAAAAACGACAATTTCATTAGTATGTATCAACATTTTTACTAGTTTATATATTTATAATAGACTAGCAGACCCGACTGACTTCGTTCTATCAAAATGATTTGAAATGTGGCAGATTTCAGTTTTACAAATGATTTTCGAAATCAAATTACAGCATTACTAAACGTCTTTAGCTCTTACATTTTTGTGACTATTCAGTTGATTTTGAACTTCCTGCAGCGATAATAAAGTGCAAATTGACAGTGATTACTTGTAATTTATTATGTACTTTATTGAGGTGCAATGAAGGTCAAATTGACTTTATTTTAATCATAAATAAAAAAAGAAGAACCGCCTTCAAAACAAACTTACAAATACATTAATATGCTCTAAAAAGTAAGAAATAATTGCGTATTCTTTTATATTGTTCTAAGAACACTATAAAAAACTTTTTTTGTTAAAATTTATATTTTTAATTTTAATATTCCTTGCCAGACACAAAACGCGTTGATTTATATATAAAATTTACCGTAATATTTATACGATACAATTGTCATTTAAATTCATGAACAAATTTGAAATGAAAGAACGCCTGATTAAATATTGTGAGCAATTACGACTACAAGCAAAACATGTATTACTTTTCAATTATAAAAAGTATTTTATGTAATAATTTGTTAAAACGCCGTAGGATTTATTAATAAATTAATAAAATTTCACATGTCTTAAAACCGGTAACGTTGACTTAATACAGACAAATAATTATTTATTTATTTCGTACATATGCAAAAAGTGACATCATTTTATATTCACAAAAAAATGGAAGAAAGAACGCCTGTTCAAATATTCTGAGCAATTACGACTACACGAAAAATAAGTATTATTTTTCAATGTTATTCCTATAAAAAGTCGTTTAAGTATCTTGTGTAATAACCTGTTAAAACTCTGTTGGATGAATAATAAATAAAATTCAAACAAATGTCTAAAAACCGTTTACATCATCTTAATAAACCTTATTTATTTATTCCTTTCGTGCATACGCAAAAAGGGAAATCATTTTAAATTCACAAAAAAACTTAAAATGAAAGAACCCCTGATTAAATATTGTGAGCAATTACGATTGCAAACAAAATAAGTATTATTTTTCAATGCTATTCCTATAAATTTTCATAGAGACTTCTAAAAGTCGATTACAGTGTCTGAATACATACCAATACATAGCATCACGCCTCATTCCCATAGGGGTAGGCAGAAACAACATCCTTCCACTTGCCACGATCCTTGCATATCTCCTTCGCTTCTTTCATTTTCATTAAACCTTTCATACAAGTTCGTCGGTTTTGATTTTGACCTGGCCGTTATTTAAAATGTCCTGGATTTGGTCCAGGAACGTTCGCCTCGGTCTTCCCCTTCCAACTTTCGCATTCACTCTTGACTCATAAATCCTTTTTGTCAGTCTCCTTTCATTCATTCTCTCTACATGCCCAAACCATCTAAGCATACCTTTTTCAATTTTAGTCACTACGTCTTCTTTTATACCACAACGTTCTCTTATCACACTATTTCTCACTCTGTCACTCAGTTTTAATCCACT
>JACTOM010000888.1:3647876-3680521 GCA_015832385.1 Elymnias hypermnestra
ATGAATGAAAGGAGACTGACAAAAAGGATTTATGAGTCAAGAGTGAATGCGAAAGTTGGAAGGGGAAGACCAAGGCGAACGTTCCTGGACCAAATCCAGGACATTTTAAATAACGGCCAGGTCAAGAGTACTCTAAACCGACGAACTTGTATGAAAGGTTTAATGAGAACGAAAGAAGCGAAGGAGATTTGCAAGGATCGTGGCAAGTGGAAGGATGTTGTCTCTGCCTACCCCTATGGGAATGAGGCGTGATGCTATGTAAACTTTTTGCTTATTCTTTTTAATCGCCTTAACTATATATTGTTGTATAAAATAACTAATATAATCTTCTAATATATTATAGCTATGTATATGTGTTAATAATTAGTGGAAAATTGACTGATTATTGTGTATTGTTTGTTAATAATGAAATTAAAGAACGCCTGGACAAATATTGTGAGCAATTACGACTACACACAGAATAAGTATTATTTTTCCTATTCCTATAAAATGTGAAAGATATAAGAAAGATCTATAAAAACCAATTAGTGTTATCTTTGTACAGACAATTATTTATTTTGTACATATGTGAAATCAGAGAGAACGGAGAAGCATAAAGCACAGGGGCGTAGGGTTCTCCGCCGACATAGTTATTAATTTCATATACTGTGGGCGTTCGTGGGTAATGCCGATGCAATCAAACACTTTATTAATTAACTCGAACTATAATGTTCAATCACTTAATGTTCCCGATATCAATTTACACAAACTCATTAATAATAATAGCTAAGAACGCGACAGTTCCTACAGTAGACTGCTCCGGTCGAGCGCCACTCGACAACTGCCGAGAGCCTCCCGCCGGACTGCCACCATTAGCTCTGTCCACGCCGATAGATGGCGCCAGCGTTCCACAGACATCTGCCCTCCGACATATACATATATGATACTATATTTAGTTAAATCTAATTAAAGAATTGCATTATTTTGTTTAATAAAATAGGAAATTTAGAAAAAAATTGTCTCACATAATTCACACCAATGTTAAACTTGATTTTTCAACTATGAAAAACAACCAAAAATAACAGGAAAAAATTGTGTGTTATTTTTAATTGTTAATATATTGCAAAATAGGTTATTTTCTACTGGAATCTTTCTCTAATACATAACTACTTAAAATCTTCGTTAGAAATAACATTCTTGGGAATTTTTTAATAAATAAAAAACCCAAAATTTATCTACAATATATTTTCTATATAAATTAATGACAACATATTGAAATTGCTTTCTGTAATTATACGCCAGTCGAATTAGGATTTGACATAGCATTAATTTTTCTTCGAGACACTTTTTGAGATCCGTACCTTGTTGCGTAGTCCGCCATCTTGGATTTAAGGGTCATATTTTGTTTATTCAATAACTCGCCTATTTTCAACTTTACGTGAAAAATGGTAATAACCAAAGTTGTTCGGAATTAAATTTCCTACAATTTTGGTTATTATCATTTTTTCTTTTGATGAATATTTTTTGAATTACACCCGGTGACACAATTAGCGGTGATTTTTTATCAGGTCAAAAACTCAATTATTTACAACTTAACGCGAAAAATGGTAATAACGAAAGTTGTCGGGAATTAAATAACCTGCAACTTTGATCTTTATAAATTTTTTCTGGGATCAATATTTTTCTAATTAAACTCAACAAAATCAGATGATGACTTTTGTATTGCACTTGGTATTCAAACTCATATCTTTTACGTTTGTTCTTACTTGTAATTAGTAAACAAGTTTAACATAAGTTACACATTTTTTACTTAATTATCTACACTAATATTATAAAGAGGAAAGATTTGTATTTTTGAATGTAACGAAGAAACTCAATCGGTTCAGTACTTTACTGGACCGATTTTAATAATTCTTTTTTCATTAGAAAGCTACATTATCACTGAGTAACATAGGCTATATTTAGTACTAGATTACTATAGAAATCTTTAGAAATTCCTATTAAAACCAACCGAAGGTGTAAAAAAATTAGCCATAAAATGTCTTTCATCGCATACGCTGTGAAGAGTATTAATGATAGGACAAAAAAATGTTCGACAATATTATAGAATATATCAATATCTACAAAAAACTTCGCGAGACCATATGTCTAACTATTATAGTTACGTCACTATAAATACTTTTTTACATTTAACAAATCGATAGAAATGCCGATCAAAATCAGACCGTGTTATCCATACCATTTATAAATTTTTATCCAAATAAATAATTTCATATTCAAGACTGTCTCAATACCTGTTGATTACTTTTTGAATTATTGAAATCGGATATTCCATTCAAAAGATATCATGAAATTAAAATTAAAATACTAACTGAATGAGAGAGGGGCAGTGTGGGAGAAGGGGGTACACCATTACGAACTAGGTTACCTTACGCAGTGGACGCAAGCCACATTAAATATTTACAGTTTTTTAACGCATTTTTATGCTTCACTTAAAAAGTACTTTTCAGAGCTACTTTTAGTATACGGAATCTATCCGCTAGTATCTAATATATTCGTTGATACAACATCAAAGGATAACCTTGTAACATCCATTCTTTCTAAAATAGCAGTACACTAATACCATTTTAACCTTTCGCCAGTAAACTATCTGTATGCACTGACCCAGAAAGCTCATTGTTATAATTAAACGTATTATTTTTAAAGAAGTACTCTATCTCGTGTAAACTTTTCCCTTTAGTTTCCGGTAAATAAAACCACAGGTACAAGAGACACATAAACATGACGACAGCGTTTAAAAAGAAAATCCCATGATATCCCATAACAGACAACATATTGGGCACTAATTTGATACTCAAAAATTGTATAACACCAGTAAAAAATGCCAAGGTCACGAAACAAAATGACTTTACCTCAATCGGGAATAGTTCTGTCAATAAAGTGTCCAATACAGGAAACGAGCAGGCTATTACTGTAACAAAATAAATTCCCAGCAAGCAAACTTTACACCAGGACCAATAAGGACTACTTGTTGGTACAACATAAATAGATAAACTAAGCAACAATAGGAATATGTTAGCTATAACACCAGAAACGAAGAGAAGTACACGTATTTTGAACTTATAAAAGAAATAACATGATAATGCAGCACCTAAAACTGTTAAACCATCCACTGTTACAGTAAAAAAGAGTATATCCGAAGTACCAGTAATATCTTGCAATAGCGTAATAGCTAATGTACTAAACAATATACGACCACTTGCAACTTTATATACATTAATAACAACACCGATTGAATAAACCCTCCAAAAATACGCTTCCTTCAAAGCCATTGCTATATTTTTCCCTAAAATAACTTTAGGTGTCTTTAATAACTTCTCCCTACGTTTTTTCTTCTCCAAAGTAAGTAATAATTGCAATTGATTATCTGTTTCTTCGCTTGCTTCATGTAAGGCATTGAAAGCTTTACCACTTTCATCGTACCGGCCTTTTGACGCCAACCACGAAGGGCTTTCCACCCAGAAGAATGGTAGGATAACTGTCAAACCTGATGGTATAACTCCGATAAGGGCAACGTATCTCCAGTGTAATAGGATGCTTAAAACGTGTCCAAAAGTCATCCCCAAAATGGCACCGATGTTTGATAGATTCATGGATATACTCCTGAACTTTGGTGGCTGGTATTCCCCAACACTTATAGATACCATAAAAAGGAAACCTCCGAAACAAAGTCCAAGAACAATTCTTATGAGAAACATAAGGGTTTTGTTATAAACGAAATATGTCAGAATCCAACATGCTGTTACTGGCACACTGGTAATGCATATGGCCTTCCGTCGTCCCAATATTTCTATCATGATTCCAGTTAAAAATACTCCGAATATACATAGTATATTGATTATAGATGCTGAAATTAAAACAATTGACAATTAGTTAAAGGTGTCAAAGCGACGTGTAAATGAAGTCTTTCTAAATTGCATCATTAAAAATGATTTATCTTGGAACAAGAAATTAGGTTATCGTGTGAACAGTTATAGAGGTCTCGTCAATAGTAATTGGGGGTTTTACAATTCCCTGAATCATAATTTAGGTAAAAACCTTAAGAACTAATGAGCTACAGGAGATGGTAAATATTATGAATGAAGCTTTGCAAAGGAATGAAATGAAAGTGATTGTAAACAAAACGAAATTCATGCTTTTTGAAAGAGTTGAATTTGTGGTGAATGGCAATATGTTGATAGATGGGGAACAAGTGGAAGATGTGAAAGTAATTGTTTACTTGGGATCTAATTTTACAAAAGATGGAACACATGAAAGTCATACTGAAAGAAGAGTGAATGCAATGAATGTGGTAAATGGTAGTCTGCACACAAAGGGCAAACTGGCTGGCAAACACTGATGTATGGTAGTGATAGTTGGGTAAAGCAGAAGAAGCATAATAGTAAAATAAACGTGTGAGTGGATTGAAACTGAGTGACAAAATAAGAAATAGTGTGGTAAGAGCATGTTGTGGTATAAAAGAAGATGTAGTGACTAAAATTGGGAAAGGCATGCTTAGATGGTTTGGGCACGTAAAGAGAATGAATGAAAGGAGACTGACAAAAAGGATTTATGAGTGGAGTGAATGAGAAATTTGTAAGGGGAAGACCAATGCGAACGTTCCTAGACAAAATCCAGTACATTTTAAATAAGGGCCAGGTCAAGAGTACTCTAAACTGACGAACTTATGAAAGGTTTAATGAGAATGAAAGAAGTGAAGGAGATATGCAAGGATCATGGCAAGTGGAAGGACGTAGCATATATAAGGACTAGTACCGATTATTTCGCTTGATGTTTGTGGATTTTGATAAAGCCTTCGATTCGGTACACTATTGGTATTAACCACTGTGTTGAGATATTTGCAGAGATGCCGAATTGATGACCGGTTTATACACGTTTTGAAGTGTTTGTACGAAACGATACCATATCAATCTGTATACAGAACAAATTGCGACAGGGAGATGTAATTGAAACTGTTAACTACGGCGTCGGAAGACTAGAATGTGGACTAGGCATCAATGAGGACAAGTAGCTCACACATGTACCGTTTGCCAAAGACGTAGTCATTATGGCAGAGACTAGAAGATCTCAATACAATACTCGATGACCTCCGCAGAGTTTCTCAACACTTGGGATTTAATAATTACCATAAATACGACGAAAATATGCCTAATATCCACGACTAAAGACTTCGAACAGTGCCTGTTGTTTTGTGGATCGATAAACGAGGAAAATCTCACTGTGCATTGTTTTGTTATATATCGAAAGCATTTTGAATGAAAGCTTCCAACGTTCACAATTTCAATTATCGTTATATTACAACTAATTTACACAGAACCTTGACATATTATATATTTAAATCTTCCTCGTGACACATTCTATCGATTAATGAAAACTGCATTTAAATTCATTCAGTAGTTTTTGAATTAAATAGACAGATAAAGAGACATATTGAATGTTTCTTGCAAGGATTAGGAACTAAGAATTTAACTTTTTCTTCGTCATCTTTTCTGCTCTAGAAGGAGATTCACAAGAGATTTATTCCGAAACGATTTAATTGAATTTTGATATACTATTTAAAGGTGGAAAAGGATTCTATGGTATGGAAATATCATTATTTTTAAAGCTAGAAGCTTGAAATTTGTCTTTTGGGTTGTTGTTTCGACGTTTGTTAAAGTTCTACCCTCGTAGATAGTCTAGAGTCTGGGAAAGGACAATAAACTCTTTGCAGTGATAGTGAAAACGTATACTGACCCATCCAGGACATCTCCTCCTCTGTAAATGGTATGGTAGAGTTCTCTGAATGTAGTGCATCTAACATCCCTGACATCTGACCAAAGATGAAGCCGTCCGAGATGCTGCAGGTAGTCAACGTTGTGGTTATCAGAACCTGGAAATAAAAAGGGCAAATCTAAGCTAACCTGAGTAAGTTAAAGTAGTAAAACATTTGATGGGACGAAACGTACGGCCTGCAGCCGTTTTGCCTCCGCTTCTTAAATCACCGATATCTCCCAAGATATCCATTTTAACGAAGTTCTTTTGTTCTACATGAAAAATACAATATATGTAATAGATAAAAACGGTTATTGTGGGTTATCCTTTAGAGATAAATATATACTATCAGAGACTTTTTCATAGACCTTTTTAAGATGTATAATTCAGTAGAACTTTACTTTGAAACGCTCAAAAATATGTTTTTTAGTTTCTGTCGTTTCAGAGGTTTGCAGAAACATACAGATAGACAAAAATATATGAAACATATATGTTTTGATAAGAGTACCGTATGTACTTTCATATATATCCGATGGAAGCTATAATTTCTTGTTACAAACAGACACTTCAATTTTATATATTTTTATAGAACCGTTGTCAAATTTGATTAACATAAGAAAGGATATAGTGATTTAGCCTCGAAAGATAGATATATGCTGTGCTAGAATTTCTTAAACAACGTTTTAAGGGGCACAATTCTGTCATACATAATTGTTACGTAACTTTAACTGTTTACGCAACGCACGCAACGGAAGCTCCCAAAAGGAATAGGCTACCAGATTTTCCAATATTTTTCAATAATACTGCATATACGTGATGTTATACAGCCTATAAGTTTCTTCAACAATTGGGCTATCCAACACTACAGTTTGTTCGCGTTAAGAATGCAGTGAGTCATCATTCACTAACCAATCAAATCTTTTCAAATTATAAGGTCAAAGTTTACAAAAAATTGTTGGTTGGGGGGCAGGGCATGGCAGGCCAACAATGATGACTCACTGCATTCTTAACGCGAACAAACTGTAAAAGAATTTTTCACGTCACATAAATTTACGTCAGCGACTGGCGGTCTCCTTTGACTAATAAATATTGTTTTTTTATTAATTACAGCCCTAGACGCATTGAAATATAAACCATTAGTTACGGATGAGAGGATACGTATATACAATTATGAACGGAAATAAATAATAATTAGAATCTGCAATGCTTTTAATATGGTTGACTTTGGCGAATTTCTCGCTATCTTGACTTCAATTAAACTCTCTTCTAATACTGTGGAATGGATTTATACATTTAAATAAATGACCGACAGCAAAGCATAAAAATGAACAATAAATACTCTTCGTTCTCGTATTTCTCAGCCGGTGTTCCTCAAGGCGGTGTTCTGTCTCCTCTCCTCTTCTCTATTTTTATTAACACAATCACGTCGGTTACTTGATCTAATCTATAAATCGGCTTCTATAAATTGCATAAATGACGCAATACTTACATTAAAGAGTGATTTGACCAAAGTATGCGAGCGGTGTAAGCCGTATGGCCTTTTAATAAACCCAAATAAGTGATTGTTATAGGTTCACGTAAACTTTTATCAAAGGTTAGCTTAAATTTGTCTCCAGTTGTGCTTGCTTGGTCAACTCTTGCCATTCAGCCATGTTGTAAAGAATCTTGTGGTCTTGATAGCACCCTTTCATGGGTTCCACAAGTGTCGGAAGTGAGCCGCAAGATTTTTTTTAGTATAGTATAGTACGAAACATCCCGGTCATCATTGAGAACTCAGCACTTGAAGTTGTACACGAGTACATCTACCTGGGACACACGATCCAATTAGGTAGGCCCAACTTTGAAAAAGAGGCCACTCCTGAATCCAACACGGATGGGCAGCGTTCGGTAAACTACGATGCATCTTTTCTTCTACAATTCCTCAGTGTCTAAAGTCCAAGGTCTTCGAACAGTACATCTTGCCAGCGATTACATATAGTTCCGAGACATGGCCGCTGACCATGGGCCTAGTAAATAGACTCAGAGTCACTCAGCGTGCAAGGTAGAGGGCTATGCTCGGGGTTTCTCTACGTGATCAAATTAGAAATGAGGAGATCCGTAGGAGAACTAAAGTCACCGACATAGCCAACCGAATTGCAAAGCCGAAGTAGCAATGGGCACCCGAAGGTGCTAGAACGGCGGTCTCACACCGGTAAACGCAGCGTCGGCAGACCCACCACCAGGTGGACCGATGACATCAGGCAGGTCACCAACAGCCGCTGGATACAGGTGGCGCAAGACCGGGCCCAGTGGAATTCAATAGGAGAGGCCTTTGTCCAGCACTGGACGTTCATAGGTTGAGACGATGACGATGACGACGAGGCAAACTAAAACGTTGAAAGAATTTGTTGCCTCTTAAAACTAAAATATCTTTAGCGCAATCGCTTCTTCTGCCGATTCTGGTTTATACAGGTCCGTGTTACCCAGATTTGACTGAAGAACTTCTAAATAAGATGGAGCGTCTACAAAATCTATGTGTACGGTTTGTATTCGGTCTCCAAACATATGTTCACACATCAATTTATCGTCAAGAGCCAAAGTGGCTTTCTGTCAGATTTCGTAGAAATGTTCGTGGTTATCTCTACATTACATCGTTTTATTATTTCCACACAGACCCACTTATCTCACAAAACGTTTTCATTTCTTGACAATAAACCCAATCTCCGTTCTCAATATAAAGACAATCTCAAAATACCCTTCAGTCAAACAGATACATAAGAACTCCTTTACCGTGAAATTTGTTGATTTATGGAACACACCCGCATTACGTATGGTAGTGAAAGTTGGGTATGGCAGAAGAATCACAAAAGTAAAATAAATGCGGTAGAGATGAGAGCGTTGAGAAGTATGAGTGGATTAAAACTGAGTGACAGAGTAAGAAATGTTGTGATAAGAGAACGTTGTGGTATCAAAAAAGATGTAGTGACTAAAATTGAGAAAGATATGCTTAGATGGTTTGGACATGTAGAGAGAATGAATGAAAAGAGACTGACAAAAAGGATTTATGAGTCAAGAGTGAATGCGAAAGTTGTAAAGGGAAAACCAAGGCGAACGTTCCTGGATCAAATCCAGGAATCCATTTTAAATAAGGACCAAGTCAAGAGTACTCTAAACCGACGAAGTTATATGAAGGGTTTAATAAGAATGAAGGAAGCGAAGGAGATATGCAGGAATCGTGGCAAGTGGAAGGACGTTGTCTCTGCCTACCCCGAAGGGAATGAGGCGTGATGCTATGTATGTATGTACTCCCATTACGCATTTCCCAGGCGCTGCAAAACAAATTGCCAAATATTTTGACATATAAAACAAGCGCGTCTGCGTCGAAAATTTGAGGCATGCGGATTAATTTACGCTGTTATTTAATCGGAAAGCAATGTGGCATGTTCGTCACTCAAAATTGCGTCAAAAGTACGACCTTTTGATACAGTTATGGTGAAAAGTAATTTAATGAATATAACCTTATGGGCACAGGCCTCTTCAGGCCCTTTATTACTTTTCAGGCCTTTCATTACTATCAGGATTTACAGGTTTCCTCATGATCTAATATCAGTATGATAGATTGAAACGAACATAACGTACGTCAGTTTCTTTTTTATAACAAAAAACGTAATTGCTCGAATAATTACGTGTATAGTTCAACGATACGAAGAAGTGCGTCATTAGTAACATAGATGCCTTTTCTGCAATTCAAATCAGATATATAATTAAAAATATTATTTAGACAACTATAAACCTACGTCATGAAATTAAATAACAGTTAAAATTCCTTGTTACTAATTTAAATAAAAGCATAACTCGCTAAACAGCGAACCATGAACCTGCATTTTTTTTAATGTATACGTAGATTTTTAGATAATTAATGATTTCTTAGAAAAACTTTATTATCTGCTAATGAAATCGGATAGTTAGTTTACGTCAATTGGATTACAAAACCTATAGCCTCACCTCAGTAAATAAAGTGTAATTTATATCGCAGGAGTCGGCCATCTTATAGAAAGGCCACAAATATATTTTACATGAGAAACAAGCAGTTATTTAATACATAATTATAAACTATAAAGACAAAACACAAACCAATGAAGTTTCCATTAAAAAATAACAAACACAAAGCAGATCTACAATGAACGATGAAACAGAGAATGAAATAAACAAAATAAAAATTGAAAATATAAAAGTACTTGTTATCAGCTAGTAAAGCTCTGATTTGCTTCTTAAATCGCATTTGAAAATGTTATTGAGATTTGAGCATTTGAAATGTATTTTGGTGAGAAGGATAGCAGAGTCAGTAATATTCCTAATGATCTTAATAAGAAATAACTGATCGCTCTCCAAATAAATGACGGTAATTTTAAAACATTAGTGTTACGAAAACTATTAAATATTTATTTCATATCATTCAAGAATCTATTATTTAAGAGGATTCTAAATAATACAGTTTTATTCCAAAAGAGATCTAACAGAAGCAATGAAAAGAAGAATTAACACTAAGTTTTTAAATTCATTACTAATATCAAGAATTAAACCCAATATTTAAAATGCTTTCGCTGTCGTTTGTATTATATGAGAATTATGTTTGTGTAATAGATTTGGGTTTCCTTGAAAATTAAATTAAATTACATTTATTAATATTCAAATTAAGAACCTATCCTAGTCCTCTTGTAGGAGCAAACAATGGCAAGGTTTATAAATATATTTGTAAATATTTATATCTTCAGCATACAAAAGGACGGAAGAGTGTCTAAAAATATTGAGAACATCATTAATGAATACATTAAAGAGAAGTGGACCGAGGGGTGAACCTTGGTCAACTATGGAAAAAATGTTACGGGAATATTGGTGCGGGCTACATATCACAGATAAAACTAATTTTTACATTATTAACTATATTTATCGTTACTTTATATACTAAACCGGCTAACAGACCGCTAGTTCTCGACCCCACTAGACCCACTAGACGACGACTAGATCATCATGGCTATAAAGGCTAAATGAAAGTTATTAGATTAATTGTGCAAATTAAAGGCAGTTATTAAAATGGCAAACATGAAATGATTGTAAATCAACCCCAATTATAGGGAATTAAGTAATTTAGAAAAGAAGGTTGTTCGTGGAATAATTTTTAATGCGGTATTAGAAAACTCTTAATTAATTGACAATTTTGATATAGATACAATTGTGTGGTTCCTAATCCGATGCAAGTGAAACTTTGCACGAATGAGTGAGTATATAAATGTTTTACGGTCCGCTGATGCGAGCTTAAGCAGAGAAGATAAGTAATTGAAAAATTTGTTAAAAAAACACACAGCATCACGCCTCATTCCCTTCGGGGTAGGCAGTGACCACGTCCTTCCACTTGCCACGATTCCTGCACATCTCCTTCGCTTCTTTCATTCTCATTAAACCTTTTATACAAGTTCGTCGGTTTAGAGTTCTCTTGGCCTGGTCCTTATTTAAAATGTCTTGGATTTGGTCCAGGAAGGTTCGCCTTTGTCTTCCCCTTCTAACTTTCCCCTTTCCCATTCACTCATGACTTATAAATCCTTTTGGTCAGTCTCCATTATTCATTCTCTCTACATGCCCAAACCATTTAAGCATTCCTTTCTCAATTTTAGTCTCTACATCTTCTTTTATCCCAGAAAGGTTATGGTAAGCTACAATATTGGCCAGGGCTGCTCTGCTGAGTGTCTGTAACTACCACTATTCGTAGGATGCTGTTATGTGACCAGATACTGTAACGGGACTAACAGACCAAACTTAAAGATAAAAGTAAAGAGTGTCTAGATGACCAACTGGTCTATACTTAGATGATGGTGGCATATCATATTGCAATTTTGTTAAAAAATCACTGATTTCAACACGATTATATTAGCTTCTGCACAGATTCTGGATCATTTCAAAACGTGTGATAAATTTGATAGTATGAAAACAATGTTTCAAATGGCCACTAGAATCATCGGGGTTCTTCTTCTGTTCATTTTGGCGTGAATAGGTCTTGAAAATCACATCCATCAAGAGGCAATTCAACATCAAGAGATACAGTGTGGAGTTGTTGCTACATATTTATCGCCATCATCCTCAATTACACTACTGACTAACTAAAGGATCAAACAATTTACAACGCTAACTAAGGACTGTACCACATCGCGTGCGATCGGGGAAGCCCTTTTTTTTGCGCTGGGAAATGCTTTTACGCACTTACCCTGACCAGAATGAGTCAGGAGTGTGGGACTCAGCGAGGAAAGAGATACTTCGCAATACCCACTAAAACCCAGCGGAACCCTCTTCATCCGTAAGTGAGACACCAGAAGTTCAGCTTGCGCATTCTTCCCTGGTGCCCTAGATGAGTCCGACTGAGGATTCATGGAGGTGGGAGCAGGTGCGCAAACAAGCGCCGCCTAGTATCCCGCCTCCTTCGGCGGTGAGAGGGAGCATCTACTGCATTCTCTCTATCTCGCTCGTGGGCCTCCTTTAGCGAGATTACAGTCTCGCAGAAGAGCGCCACTTCCGCCCAACATCTCTCACTTGACAGCATCGCGCCTATAATGCTCTCAAGCGAGAGTTCTCCGCCGATCAACGCCACCAAGCGGTGCCGCTGAGGTCCCCATTCTGCGCATTCTGCCACAGTGTGATGTGCTGAGTCGATAGCTGCACCACACTCGTGGCAAGCAGGCGACTCCTCTCGGCCAATTCGGTGCAGGAACTTTCCAAAGCAGCCATGCCCGGTCAAAACCTGCACCAGTCTGTAGGAAAGCGGATCGGGGAAGCTCTGCCATTTTGAAGGTTATTACGCTGCGTATCGAAATATTCATTTTTCATTATTCAACATTTAAGACGTGTGATAGTCTTACACACTGATGTTGCAATAACAAGTCTTTAGTGCAAACAAAAATATTTGCAGCTTATAATACTATTATTTATTCATCCATAAAGTTGTCTATCTATAACTAATAACAGGCAACTAGACACTTTGCAATTTATAATATTAGAATGAAATTTGCTTAAATATGCGCGTAACCTGACAAACTACGTATGCAAACAAATAAAATATATTCTTTATAATGTCAGAATTAATAGCTTTTAATTAAATGATATTTTTTTTAAGATGATATGTAAAAAAAGAGCGACTGGACTGATTTTATTGATTTTACACGTTACAGGTAGGTTATTTTGCCACTCCGCCATTATCAGTCTTTTATATGGTAATCGAGCACTAATACGCAATAGTCCCCCCCCCCCCCCACAATACACCTTATAAATATTGCAATGAAGCAACCAGCATAAGCTCATTACCATTTGATTACAGAAAGTTATATATTCTGCCAAAAATCGCTTCCTTACTGTAAGCCGTTGAGGAGTTCTATTGATCATCACATTTAACTACGGCAATCACTTGACAATACCCACGTTATGATAGCTGACGCAAATATCTGGATAGCCTATAAAAGATTTTGCCGAGTATAGTTAATTTGCTCCTAAGAACTGAAGAGTTCCGTTACATTGTCAGGATCAAAAACTACCCAAACGATCATCAAATAACCCTTTCCAAAAAAAACGAATCATCGAAATCCGAGTTATCCGTCTATTTGTCGGTTTGTGGGTTGAGGGAGGCGAACGTGACCATTTCGACCGTTCGCAGGAGAAGGCCGGGAAGGAGGCGAGAGGCCCACGCTCGCCGTCTGCCTCCTTAGTGGTGAACATTGGGTAACGGAAGCGGGTTCATTGCCCAACAAAGAGAGGTCACGCGAGATGGTTGGTGGCTTGCCAGGTGCTCCAGGCAATCCACCTTCGGAATAAGTTTTGGTCATTGACCGAGTTGGGCCTAAACAGGCACATCTGTCAGGTCTGTCAGTCGCGTTCTCGTGACCCTGTCTCCGAGTTATGTAGGAGCACCGCTGGGTTTTAGCCGATACGAGTCCGGCATACGCCGGGACATCCTCCAGAGTATTCCAGGTATCCAAGAGGATTTCCCAGGGTTAAAAAAAACCGCAGGTTTTCTGATGGATGCCATCATTGGTTCACCCAGTCGGAAGTTATAAGGTAACAAACATAGAATAACGGTAATGGACACGGCCGTTTGTTAGTCGTGAATACGTCTCGTAACGGGGCTTCCCCTCCGACCCGCGCGATGTGTTACAGTCCTTACTTGGCGTAATAAGTTGTTTGATCCTTTAGCTATTTAAACCTGATTTTAAAAAAAGTATTCACGTCAAAACGCCATGTATTTTATTCATAATAAATTTCGTATGGAAATAATATTTATTACAAATCCACGCGAACTTTAAAGTAATTATATTTTATGTTGGACATAAAATCGATGCGTTAAATAAATTATTATTAAATTTACCTGACGTAATGTTTGTGCTCGTAACATTTTTGCATTTGGAACTGATTTATATTAAATATTAAATTAATTGTGCGTCCAACTTGAGCGAAAGGTCATCTGAAACTAAATTTGTTATAGTTTTACACGGCTATATTTATAATAGATATCTCATCGTCATTTATTCACGTCCCAGACCTCGCACAGAGTAAAAAATCATTTGTTGTTCGTTTTTTTCACTTACTTTTTAATGACTTCTTTTCAGATTATTAGGCACATTACATTTATAATCTAACCAATATACAGATTTTACTTTACAACGAAAACTCACCAGTCGCAGGCCCAGTTATAAGAGTAGCTAGTTATCTTCACATTGACATTTTTAAATTCGTTATATCTTTTGAATGGGATATCCGATTTTAATAATTTAAAAAGTATTTTACAGGTATTGAAACGGTCTTTAATAAAATATTTAAAAGGATAAGGATTTATACAAAAGTATGAATAATATGGTTTGATTATTGTCGGCACATTTAAAATGTTAAAAAGTAGTTATAGTGGCATAACTATAGTAGTTAGATATATGCTATCTTTAACTTTTTTGTAGATATTAATTCGTTTTATAATATTGTAGAACATTTTGTTGTTCTATCATCAATAATTTCCGCAGCGCACGCAATAACAGCATTTTTGTGACCATTTTTCACGCCTTGGGTTATATTAATGCATTTTTATTAAGGATCCCTATTTTTTTTTTAGAAAGTAATATAGCCTATGTCAGTCAGTGAAAATACAGCTTTCTAATGGTGCAAAAAGTTTTAAAATCTGTCCATATACTGACATATAAAAACAAAATAATGATTGAGCGAAATAAAACTATTACACCTATTGTGTGATAAAAAGATGAAAAACATGACTTTTTAAACCTTAATCTAAAAGGAAGATAGCTCAAACTAGTGGTGAATACGACATACAAGACTCAAAATCATACATACATAAATAGCGTCAAGCCTCATTCCCTTCGGGGTAGGCAGAGACCACGTCCCACTTGCCACGATCCTTGCATATCTCCTTTGCTTCTTTCATTCTCATTAAACCTTTCATACAAGTTCATTGGTTTAGAGTACTCTTTACCTGACTTGACCTTCCAACTTTCCCACTCACTCTTGACTCATAAATCCTTTTTGTGAGTCTCCTTTCATTCATTCTCTCTACATGCCCAAACTATCTAAGCATACCTTTCTAAATTTTAGTCACTACATCTTCTTTTATACCACAACGTTCTCTTATCACACTATTTCTTACTCTTTCACTCAGTTTCAATCCACTCAACGCTCTCATCTCTACCGCATTTATTTTACTTTTGCTTCTTCCATTTTTCTTCTTCTTAAAAAAACGTCTCGGGGCGCCCGACAGAAGTGGCAAAATTAATAATTAAATAATATGATAATGTAAGGAAAGGTAATTTGTTAATACAATCTTTTTAAGGTTATAAGGAATGGAAGTGAATGTAAACAAAACGAAAGTTATGCTTTTAGAAAGAGATGAATCTATGATGAATGGCAATGTTTTGATAGATGGGAAACAAGTGGAAGAGGTGAAAGAATTTGTGTACTTGGGATCTAAATTTACAAAAGATGGAACATGTGAAAGTGATATTGAAAGGAGAGTGAATGCAGGGAATATGGTAAATGGTGCTCTGCACGCCTTTATGAATAGCCAGATGGTGTCTCAAAGGGCTAGACTGGCTGTGCATGCAGTAGTGTTGCTGCCAACACTTATGTAAGGTAGTGAAAGTTGGGTATGGCAGAAGAATCACATAAACGTTGTGGTTTGTGGTTTAAAAGATGTAGTGACTGAAATTGAGAAAGGTATGCTTAGATGGTTTGGGCATTTAGAGAGAATGAATGAAAAGGAGACTGACAAAACGGATTTATAAGACAAGAGTGAATAGAAAGGAGTTGGAAGGGACCAAAACTAGGGCATTTTAAATGAATGAGACGTGATGCTATGTATGTTATATGCTCACTGGCAACGGTATATGTCTATCGCATTGTAAACGGGATAACGCTGTTAGCGCTGGGTTAGAATGAGAGAGGAGGAGCCTGCTTACCACGTGAGAGAAAGAGAAGCCAGATAGACTGACGCCGCAACGCGTTAAGTAACGAAGCGATAGACCACCATATAAGAAGTTATCATTTATATACCCTTAAGAAAGCTGACACTAGTGTTACAGTACTGGATTTGCTAGCAGAGGTCCAGGGTTTGATGCAAGATAGCCAACAAAGACGTGTGTGTTTAGGTACGATGCCGTTTAGAAACCTTAAGAGGTATCTTACCAGATTAGTCTAGAGGGTACTTTTAAATCCTATTTAACTTATAAGCTTAGACAACTTTTGAATATTTTGAGATATACGGTGTAGAAAGAAAACAAGAGCCGTCCATTTTTCATTATATAATAATTTATTGCATACTCATAGATGTATAGGTCGGCCAGTTGCCAGTCGGCCAGTCGGCCAGTCGCCGAACAACGCCCTTAACACTAGTTAAAAAATTGGCAATAAAATAAAAATATATCTCTATATTCACTTGAGGCACAATAATATTCCGTTTATGATACACGCTTATAACTAACTTAAGTAATTGTATGTTTCGTAAGGTCCATGTTGCAAGTACTTTTAGAGGTCATAGGTAACTAGTGAAGGTCTACGCACACCACACATATGCAAACGACTCACTCACGACGAACAAAGTATGTCATGTACGTCTGTCATTTAAACATTTTGGTGTTTTTGTAACTCTGATGATTATATCACCCCAACTTACGTCATCATTTTTGTAATTTCGAGGGTAGTTTTTGTATTTGTAATCATTATACGATCCCATTTACATATCGTGTTTCTTTTCGAACAAAGTATGTCATGTACGCCTGTCATACTGTTATTTAAACATTTTGATGTTTTTGTAACTTCGATGATTACATTGCCTCATTTATCAACTCAGGTCATCATTTTTGTAATTTCGATAGATCAACTTAAGCTTACGCTTTTGTAATTGTCATTGTGTTTCTTTTCGAACAAAGTATGTAATGTACGTCTATCCGAAGCTCTGTTACATAACATATGAATAAAGATGAACCCTACGTATAAACGGTCAACTTGCATTATAGACATTTTGGTGTGGTGTATAGAAATCATCATCATCGGTGGTCATTTTTGTAATTTTAATGATTACATCTCCCTATTTATCAATTCAGGTCATCGTTTTTGTAATTTTAATGATGATATCGTCCCATTTATCAACTTAGGACAGAGTTTTTGTAATCATTAGAGTTATATCACCCCATTTATCAACTTGGATCATCGTTTTTTTGTAATTATGATGATTATATCTCCCCATTTATCAACTCAGGTAATCCTTTTGATAATTTTGATTATTATATCACCCCATTTATCAACTCGGATCATCGTTTTTGTAATTTCGATGGTTAAGTCACCACATTGATCAACACAAAAGCATCATTTTTGTAATTTAAATGATTATATCTCCCCATTTATTTCTAATACTCCATTTATTAGATCGTTTTTGTAATTGTGATGATTATATCATCCCATTGATCAACCTAGGTCATCATTTTTCAAGTCATATGGTTATTTTTTAATCAAGCATGTGTATATTTTTATATACATACATGACAAATTTTAATATCGTAAGTTAATATCTATACATGAGATGTTCTTTATTGTTTCTCCATTCAATAATTCGTATGCAACACGAGTAATTGTTGAAGTACCATTTTTTAAGACAGTGATCACAGTTAAGTACTTTATACGTCAGTAAGTAATAGACCAACTTCTAATATATAATAAATTAATAAAAATTTAATAGAAAATGACTTAAATGAGGTTTCAAGTTATATCATACATAACCTATTGACTTCTAAGTACATTTATTGAGCAACTCGAAATGTAAGAGTAGCTCAACATCATATAGTTGATATTTTATGACTCGTTTTCGGGCAAGCGAGAGTGAAATATGATACCAAAGTGCGTCAAATGCCATGGCTTATTTAAAATGGTACATTGTAATGGCTTAGTAAGCATACATGATGACATTATGTCGCGTTACTCATTCTTCGAGTAAGCGAGAGTGAAATATGAACTCTGTATTGCCCAGTTTTTTTATATCCACCTTAAAAAACACGATATAAACTTTAAATTCAACATTAACTGTGAATCAGATTTGCGGATATATTAGTGCTTGACTGTAATCTCACTTGAACTAGCCAAGACCGAAATCAAGGCTCAAGACAAATTAGACAGTTGCCGTTATCTCGTCGTATATGTGTAGTGAGTGAAGACCTTTAATTTATTGTCTGACATGTTCTACGTACGTGCCATGTACTTGTAATCCCCCAAAAAATATCAGGGTTGTTTTTACCGTTTGTTTTTATATTTTGGAAATATTTCAAGGAATATTAAACAAAGCTTTTCTTTTTGAATTCGCCTCGTTATAAAACGGATCAATTTCATAGTCTGGAAAATTCCATTTTTTGGATATTATCCGATTTAAAAATTGGTACTATCTCTTTTTTTCTTTAAGTATTGTGATATAGTTACATATTTATTGAGTATAAAGCAGCCATTTTGATTTTTGGCATTAGGTTATTTCACTTTTGATATTATTAAAAGTTTCATCATTTTTAACATCACTAAGAGTTTCTTCATTCCTGACATTAAGAGCTGTTATTTCATGTTTAACATTACTAAAAGTTATTTCATTTTTGATATTACTAAGGGATACTTAATTTTGAGCAATACTAAGAGTTATTTCATTTTCGATATCATTAAGAGTTCCTTCATTTTTAACATTACTAAGGGGTTCTTCATTTTGGACATTACTAAGTATTTCTTCATTTCTGACATTATCAAGAGTTTCTTTATTTCTGGCATTAAGAGCAATTATTTCTTGTTTGACATTACTAAAAGTTATTTCATTTTGATTTTACTAAGGGATACTTCATTTAGGGCATTACTAAGAGTTATTTCATTTAAGATATTTTTAAGAGTTTCTTCATTTTTGACATTACAAAGTAGTGCTTCATTTTGGACATTATTAACAGTTATTTCATTTAAGATATTTTTAAGAGTTTCTTCATTTTTGACATTACAAAGGGGTACTTCATTTTGGATATTACTAAGAGTTATTTCATTTTCGATATGATTAAGAATTTCTTCATGTTTGACATTACAAAGGGGTACGTCATTTTGGACATTATTAAGAGTTATTTCATTTACGATTTTTTTAAGAGTTTCTTCATCATTGACATTACTAAAGGTCGCTTTATGTTTGATATTACAAAGAGCTGTAACTCTGTATGCTAAAGGATTTAAACAATTCAGTTTGGAGAAGCGGACAATGTTTTCCTATTATCTCAAATTTAACAATTGTGGAGTATAAAAATCAAGCGATATTTAATTACACAAAAGCAATGCTAAATATGTTACATTACAGTTAAAAAGTAACCTTTATTAAGGCTTTAGAAGACCTACATATAAAGTTATAGACACTTTTAAATAGTTTCCCGAATAGACAGTAAGTTTAGAGAGGGTAGGTATGTTTATCTTATAAGCCCTTGCTAATAGTGGAAGGAAGTATATACGGAATTAAGTTTTTGTAAACAAACATGTCATAATTTGACCAAATTTACTCAAGCTATTGTTAACGATCATTTTTATTAAATTACTATACTTTATATTATGCTGAGGTCTTTGTTATTATTGTGCTACTTCCTGTTTAATGCTATTCCGTCTCAAATTTAAATACAACTTCAGTTTGAAGTCGTTATTTATCGAGTGGGGAGTTTTAAATGAGGGTATGATTGACGGTAGCACATGCGAGTGAGACACATTTTATTTGTGGCGCGAAATGTGTTAGACATATGGTTTAGAAGAATCGGAAAATTTGTACTTTTCCCACTATATTATAGAAGTTCAAAAATCTTTGAGATTAATTCAGAGTTATGTTGAGTTTTGATTATATTTATTTTTTAATTTAATCATTAAAAAAAATACCGCCATATATTTATAGCTTACATGAATTTAATACAATATAAGCCAAAGAACTATCACTTTCTTGATTTTAAAGTGCATTTTCCCCGTTATAAAGACGTGGTATATGGTTATAGAGGTGTGGTATATGTCTATCCCGAAATCCGACAAAACAATTCTAAAAATTTATATGCAATGAAATAAGTTTCCTTTTTTAACTAATAAAAAAAATTGCTATAAGGTTCAATAATTATAAACTTTCAATGTCGTTTCAGAAACAACTTTAAGGCGTTTTACTTTAAAGTTGTATTGACCCGGTCTTCCATATACAATCANTGTAAGAGATCATTTGAAGTGATAAGGCCGCCCATGCACATTAATGTTAATAATTGTTTCTTTTTTTTTCTTTGTATAATATGTTAAACTTAATTTTTGTGCAATAAAGTATTTTTTGTTGTTGTTGTTGTTGACCCGTGTCATATGCGGATATCGGGGTAGACATATACCACACCTCTATAACCATATACCATTTATAACGAAAAAGGATATTAAACGAAATACGATAAAAATTCATTTAGCCAACGCATAATTTTATAACTGCACCTAAAAGTGTAACCCTCGCAGTTCCCGATGTGGGAATATGAAGATATCTGACTGTGTATGGAGACATTACTCGCTCCAGTCGTTACTATTGTGCGATTTGGGAGGTGTATACATTGAATTTTATTTTAGAAGACCACGCCCTTTACAATATGTTAATTTATTGATAAAATTTCAATTGCAATTACGCGATTTTGTTTTCAATTATATTTTAATTTTTTTTTTTTTGCTCTCGCTGACTTATTGATATACTTATCAGTGATTATTATTGCTCTCAAGGTACAATATTAAAATCTTCAACATCAACAACACGATATAACTTCGAATCTAGCGAAACTATCAACACTCTCACAGAAAAGGGATCAAATACTTTATTGGAAGTTATACTTCTATTGGCGCATTTCGTGGAATCAACTACAGTGTATTTTAGTGTGTGAGGAAGTTGTAACACAATTTTATTTGTGTGTTCTTGCAACTTCAGTTGCTGCGTCATCTAAAACGATTTTAGCGTGAGATTAGGTTAACCGTGCTCGTCTTACATAAATTTTAACTGTTACAATTGGAAGAATTTATAGCGAGTGACGAAGTTACATGCGTCCATGTAACACGATTTATAGCGAGTGATGAAGTTATACGCGTCCATGTAACACAAGTTTAAGCGAGTGATGAAGTTATTCGACCTATAACACAATTTATAGCGAGTGATGAAGTTACATGCGTCCATGTAATACAATTTATAGCGAGTGACGAAGTTACATGCGTCCATGTAACAAAAGTTTAAGCGAGCGATGAAGTTACTCGACCTATAACACAATTTATAGCGAGTGATGAAGTTACTCGACCTATAACACAATTGTAGCGAGTAGTCACTCGAGTAGGTTGTGTTATAGGTCGGTGTTATCGAAGTACGTAACTTAGTCAAGTTACGTACTTCGATAACACACAATTTATCATTCAATTTTGTTAATGTATGTATGGATGCATAGAGAACTGCGCCGTAGAAGTATAACTTCTCACGTGCGTACGTAAATATATATATACACACATTATATTTCCAATATCCCTTATAATTTATAATAAT
Organism: Elymnias hypermnestra; assembly: GCA_015832385.1. NCBI lineage: Eukaryota > Metazoa > Arthropoda > Insecta > Lepidoptera > Nymphalidae > Elymnias > Elymnias hypermnestra. The sequence continues at coordinate 3,669,757 of JACTOM010000888.1, forward strand.
CATTCCTCATTAAAAAACTAACATTTCGTTTTATCCCTAAGAACACTTTGGAGTTACTTTAACGGTTTTAAAATGCCATATAACATTTGATAACCATTCGTATATGAAGTTATTATTTAAGTAAATATTTTAACATTGAATCCACAAATTATACTTTTGATTGAAATAGTTCACATCTTTTAAAAGCACTGCCTATGCACAAATTAATTCTTTCATTGAAATAGGTGACGTCTTTTAAAAGCACTTCCTATGCACAAATTAATTCTTTCATTGAAATAGTTAACATCTTTTGAAATGGACATTGTATGCACAAATTCAACTTTCCATTGAAATAGTTAATATCTTTTAAAAGCACTTTTTATGTCTAAATTAATCCTTTTATCGAAATAGTTGGAAGTCTTAAAAGTATATTCAACGGACAAATTTAATCTTTCATTGAAATAGTTGACATCTTTTTAAAACACTTTCTTTGCCTAAATTAATTCTTTCATTGAAATAGTCGACATCTTTTAAAAACACTTTCTTTGCCTAAATTAATTCTTTCATCGAAATAGCTGGAAGTCTTTTAAAAGTAGATTCTATACACAAATTTAATCTCTCATGGAAATAGTTGACATCTTTTAAATGGGCTAAATATGGACAAATTAATTCTTTCATCGAAATAGTTAACAATCTTTTGAAAGCATTTGGGCATAGAATATCTATTCCCAAATTGATTCTATCAACAAAATGGTGGACATCTTTTCAAATGGACTTTCTATGCACAAATTAATTCTTTCACCGAAATAAATAAATACTTTGTAAGCACAAACTAATTCTTTCATTTTTATTTATTTCAGTAATTTTTTAATGATTTATAAAATACGTTATATAGACTATATCTTCTATAAATCATTCGTAACATCAAAATAAGACCAGCATTTTAAAAAGATCAAATTCGGGTTATACACTCTCATTATCTGTTTGTCTTTGGAGAATTTTATATGAACGTGGTATTCAAATTAGCCATTTTGGAGATATCTGTACCTAATGAGCGTCTACATTGCTAAAGTCTGTTTCATTGAAAGTCAATACGAATTAGTTTTCGAAATATTTCTTAATGAGTAAGTGAGTTAGTGATTTTCTTCGTTTGAGGCACATAAACAACTCTATAACAGATATACAAACAATTTTGCTATTTTATATCATTTATATATGTATTTTGATTTCGAACATGTTAAAATATTTCTTAATATAAAATATATTATATAACAATCACACGTACGTTGATAGAGTTCCACAAAACAAATCATAGTTTCAAAAATATACAGGGTGTACTTTAAAAAAATATACAGGGTGATTTTGTTTTAAATCGATACAGATGGCGTAACTCTGGTTTGTAAATATACAGGTTGAACTTTAAACTAATATACAGACGTTCTTTTAAATAATCCATACAGGTGACTAACTCTGTATTTTGACAACGGAAAACGGAGTTTGAAAATATACAACACGAACTTTAAAAAAATAAACAGGGTTATTTATTTAAAAATGTACCCTGGATATATAGACACGGAGTTATCACACCTGTATATAAATATACAGGGTTAAATCACTTTACACGTATATATTTATAGAACCAGCGATTCCTCTAAACGAGACTCCACACATAACCATTTGGCCTTTCAAAATTCCCAATATTTTACATTAATCTGAGTTGTCACCCCGTTTGAGTTTAACTGTAAATATTTATATATAGCATTAAATACGTTTTTCACCCTGCATATAGTTAGAGAACTCGCGATTCCTCTAAACGATGTTTTATATAAATGAGTTATCACCCCTTTAAGTTTAACCCTGTATATAAATATATACAGTGTTATACTCATTCACCCTATTTGGACACTTGCCTACTTTTTATAGGGAGAATCTGTGATTCTCCCGTTGGAGTAATGCTAAAGATAAATGTGTGGGTAGAAAGAAAAAGGTTTGGGTTTGGGTCAGTCGGAATCACTTCCTGATTCCGACAGACAAAGGTCGTCATTGAGTACGTCGGTTGGAAGCGCAGTGTTGCTTGTGGTACCTGAAAAGTACAATTATTATTATTACTATTAAACTATAAAAATAATTTCAATCAAAAAAAGACGAAAAAGTTTCCCCTTTAAATTGCAAACGCTGTCTAAACCTTACGAGATAGATCAAATTAATGTATAACACAGTTGTATATCATAATAAGATCTATAAAGAAGTCTTTAACAGTATGTATTTATCTCCAAAGGATAACTCACAGCTACCATTTTTATGTACAGTAATATTATAAAGAGGATAGATTTGTAGTTTTGTATGTAACGAATAAACTCAAAAAGTACTGGACCGATTTTAATAATTCTTTTTTCAGTAGAAAGCTACATTATCACTGAGTAACATAGGCTATATTTAGTACTAGATTACTATAGAAATCTTTAGAAATTCCTATTAAAACCAACCGAAGGTGTAAAAAAATTAGCCATAAAATGTCTTTCATCGCATACGCTGTGAAGAGTATTAATGATAGGACAAAAAAATGTTCGACAATATTATAGAATATATCAATATCTACAAAAAACTTCGCGAGACCATATGTCTAACTATTGTAGTTACGTCACTATAACTACTTTTTTACATTTAACAAATTGATAGAAATGCCGATCAAAATCAGACCGTGTTATCCATACCATTTATAAATTTTTATCCAAATAATTTAATATTCAAGACTGTCTCAATACCTGATGATTACTTTTTGAATTATTGAAATCGGATATTCCATTCAAAAAATATCATGAAATTAAAATTAAAATACTAACTGGACGAGAGAGGGGCAGTGCGAGAGAAGGGGGTGCACCATTATGAACTAGGTTACCTTATGCAGTGGACGTAAGCGACATTGAATATTTCCAGTTTAACACATTTTTATGCTTCACTTAAAAGTTCTTTTCAGAGCTACTCAGTTTTAGTATAAGGAATCACACTTTTTCATAATATTTGTCGTTTTAATTATCATGCTTGTAACTTAAATATCTGTACCTATTTATGTCTACCCGTGCGAAGCCGGGACGGGCCGCTAGTCTTATATATATTCCAAAAAAAATATGTGTCATTTATTATTATCTAAGAATATATCAGAGTCATAATAAATATGTTACCATTGGGGAGCGAGTGGTGAGCGCTGGAGTCGTTATCATCACTGTCACTGTCGCTACCGCTACCACTATCACTGTCGCTGGAGGAGCTGGAGGAGCTGTCTTCTTGACGCGGAGCCTGCCCACCAATGATAAAATCAAACTTTATATAAGTAGGCTCAGTTTTTCTTCCACACACAAATTCCAATACACGTCTGATACTAAAAAGAATTACTTGTTTGATTCGCTAATGTTCCTATAATTTATGAGATGATCGTAATCACGTAGAAGTTATCAATGTTGTATAAAGTGATATTTTACATCGTGTTCTCCTTTTATATCATCCGTATAATAAAATAGAGCGATACAAAACCAATTTACAAAGTGATAATTCCAGATAAAACTCATTTTTCCCTAATGCGCCAAAAGAAGTATAACTTCAAAATCTATGACGGCATGTACTGTGACAACACTACATATTTATGTTTATACATTGTTAAACAGTTTAATACATTATGTTTTCCTAAGGATATTGAATTATATAAATTGACTGGAATAACTTTTGTAAAATAATCATCAACGGATAGATCCGTACATCTGATGTTTATATACGTAGCAATGCGTAGGCGCATCATCGTTTCTCAAGTACCTCGCCCGCCCCATAGGAACTGCCACATGGGACACATCTTGTCACAGGTAGCTAACACAACCACGTCTTGAAACCACGCTCCGGTCATATTTCTTTTCTCGGTCAAATAAACTCGCGTTGCTACTCATATGTAATTATTATAATAGACTCCTTTATCCAAATCCTTCAATACAATCCTGACTTCAAAATAAAAGTGAACGTGCCTTACTGGTTAGATATTAATTCATCTTACCCAACCATCGCACTTCACTTCATATATGTATCTTTTAAGGGTAACATCAATATACACATTTTATTTCTGGTCACGTCGTCGTCGCTTCAACCGATGGACGTCCACTGCTGAACATAGGTCTTACGAAATGATGCCCACAAGGTCCGATCTTGCGCCGCCTGGCTCCAACGGCTACCGGCGACCCTCCTTATATCATCAGTCCACCTTGTGTGGTGTCGCCATTCCAGCACCTTCCAGCCCCAGCGTCCATCGGTTCATCGGACTATGTGCCCCGCCCATCGCCACTTCAGGTTCGCGAATCGTAGGATTATGTCGGTGACTTTGGTTCTACTACGGATCTCTTCGTTTCGAATTCGATCACGTAGAGAAACTCCGAGCATAGCCCTCTCCATCGCACGCTGAGTGACTCTCAGCTTCCGAATGAGGCCCAGAGTCAGCGACCACGTTTCCGATCCGTAGTATACGATAATTGGAAAGTTATATGGACATGTAACACTTACCGTGTTGGTCGGTTGTGGTGGCAGCGACGCTGGCGGTGGCAAATGACGCTGTTGCTGTTGTACGTGGGTATTATGGGCGGGAACGTGGGTGTTGTGGACCGGCATGTGGTTGTTGTGGGTCGGCATATGGTTGTTGTGGGCGGGCACGTGGGGGGGAACGTGGACGTTGTGGGCGGGCACGTGGGGCGCCGGTGGTGGGGAAGAGCTCGCAAGAGCGTCATCCAACCCTATCATAGGGAGCGACGCGTGCGTACTGTTACCACCACCAGACCATCTGGAATTATAAATAAAATTACAAGGTAACCCGCTTCGTTACGTGCCCCGTTACGGCGCCAGTCTGTCTGCTTTCTCTTTCTCTCACGCGTACGGCAGCGATAGACATATACCGTTGACAGTGAGTATAATAAATAGCCTTTTTTTACATTATCATATTTATAAGCAAAAAATTTAAATAATAACCTAAGCTTTTCTCACGTTAAACAATTTCAATACTAAATAGTTTAACATAGATTACTTAAAGTTACCTCTCTCTTTTTGGATGTGTGTCGGTGTATCTGTCTATCTGTATTAGTGTCCATATGTCTTAGTGAGTGTCGGCCTAGTTTTGTGTGTTTCTCTCTACCAGTCTGTCTTTGTGTGACAGTCTGTCTGTATGTGTCTATCTATCTGTATGTTAGTGCCCGTCTGTCCATATATATGTGTGCGTGTGTGTGTGTGTGTGTGTGTAATTTTATGTGTCTATGTATGTCTGGTTTTGTATGTTTCTCTCTACCAGTCTGTGTCTTTGTGTGACTCTATCTGTCTGCCTGTATGTGTGTCTGCGTGTGTGTGTGTGTGTGTGTGTGTGTGTGTGTGTGTGTGTGTGTGTGTGTGTGTGTGTGTGTGTGTGTTTTTCTATATGTCTGTGTGGTTTTGAGTATTTCTCTCAACCAGTCTGTCGTAGTGAGACTGGTTGAGAGAAATACTATCTGTATGTGTATGTTATTGTCTGTCTGTCTACATGTGTCTGCCTCTCTGTATTTTAGTGTTCCTATCTGTGTTAGAGTCCATATATCTTAATTTGTGTGTCTGTCTATGTCCTGTCTAGTCTTGTGTGTTTCTCTCTACCAGTCTCTTGTCTTTGTGTGACTGTCTATTTATCTGTGTTTCTATCTGTAAGTTAGCGTCCATCTGTCTGTGTGCGAGTGTGTGCGTGCGTGTCCGAGATATTTTTCAATATATATTGGTAGTAGTATTAATAACAACTTTTCGTGACTTTATAAGTAGTATGAGTCACATATGACTCACTCGAATCTGTTATAATAGGTGCCATGACTTACACTTTTTATATAGAAATAAATAGCAAAACGAGCATACGTTTTATTTTATGTAAAGTGAGTTCTATATGCTATGGAAATGAAGAAGGAAAAAAACTCACGGAGCCTGTGGAGGGGAGGTCTTAACACGCGGCGGTGATCTAACCATATTCTGAGTTTTGGGAGCGCTGCTATTGAAGCGAGCTTGATTGTTCGTCTGCGCGCTGCTACCTCCTGAAATATAAATAAAAAATTGGAATAAAGTCAAAACTATAAATATACATTGTTAAATGGTTTAGTTGATTAATGTCACCTGTGACAAATTTTTTTTAACAATTGACTGTGATCTCATCTGATTATGTGTACAAATTACATTTGTATAAATCCGGTTAAAGAAATCAAGCGCTTTTAAAACATAGTATATTAATGAATAGTGAAGTCGTTTAGTTGATTATTGTCACCTGTGACTAATTAGGTGTGATTATATATGGATCAGACTAATAACTTATTTCATTAGAAAACTGAGAGTACTTCTAGAAATCGTTATAGAATGGATTTTGATGCATGCAAACTTTTCTTGGATTGATTCAACTAATATAAGTGAGAAAATAATAAAAATACGTTATAAAGAAGTTATTGATTGATACCAAATGTTAAATCGAAGCATGTAGCAGAGTGTGCAATAATTATAAATTCGTTATATAGAATTACGGGACTGCCTCATTGGTCTAGTGGTTAGCATGTTCGACTACAGACATGAGGTCCTGGAGTCCTGGGTCGGACCATTTCGAAATCGATATTGAGTTTTCTATTAAGATTTTCTCAATATTTGCCCTACGTTGGGAAGTTGGCGGTGTGATCCACCCCTGTGCCTTGGAGAGCACGTTAAGCCGTCGGTTCTGCGCCCGATCTCTCTCTCCGGTAACGTTGGATTCCCGTCACATCGGACTATGAGAGTGAAGGAAGTGAGAGGGCACTTGTGTACTATGCCTGCCAATCCGCAGTGCAGCAGCGTGGTGGGTCTTCACTTTAAAAACCCTGTCTCATATGAGTGAGGAGGCCTGTGCCCAGCAGTGGGACGTTAATAGGCTGTTACTTTACTTTACAGAATTACGGTATTTGTAACGTTAAAGTATATTTCGTTATATCAACTAAATATGAATTGTTATAGTACTAATTACATAATTGATATGATACGTTATAGATAGATTATGGATTGAAAAAAAGGTTAAATCGTTGCTTATAACAGAGTACACAATGATTAAAAATTCGTTATATACCCCCCCCCCCCTCTTCCCCTCTTATTAGTAAACTTAATGTATATTTTTTTACAATTTGTAAATACTACTTAAAATACTATAAAACGCGGCAATAAGTTATTTTGCTTATTGAAACCATGTTGAAAATTGTTATAATTGGGAAGACTCTTAGTTGATTATTGTCACCTGTGACTAATTACGCGTTAATATAAATGGATCCGGACAACTGATTTCGTGACAGTGTCGAGCTGTTGATTAGTTTGGATCAATTTAGAAAACAATGATATTATAGTAAAATACGTCAGGGTACGGTATAGAATAATGCCGGCTTATTTTGAATATTTTTATAATTGTGAGGTCGCTTAGTTGATTATTGTCACCTGTGACTAATTATGCGTTAATATAAATGGATCTGGACAACCGATTTCAAAGCAGTCGTGCTCGAGCTGTCGGTCAGTTCGGATCAATTTAGAAAACAATGATATTAGACAAAAATACGTCACGGACTTTATTTCGGTATATGATGATGATGCAGCCTTTTTAGAACCACGCGGAACTTCCTCCTCCGTGTTATACCTTGCTGGTTGTTAGTCCGTTTGTTGGTTGTAACCCGGGTCCTGGAGGTGGACCTTTGGGTTGTATTCATGAAATCTGTCGTGACGGGTGTCAAAGGTCTCGGTTTCTGATTGGTCTCTTGCCTGAAATCGACAAACTTATATTTTACATTGACAAAGGTACCTCAACGTAGAAAGAGTCAAGTTTCGAATGCTAATTTTACCTATTGCTCTAGGAACTTTGAAGTGCCTTAAATAAAATTTGACTCTTTATACGTACACTAGATATAAAGTGTCAACTCCTAATAAATTATCTTTGACAAACTGGCTTCTAGTATTAGGTTTGTTTGATTGACTTTTTATACGCTCATATTACAATGAAAACTTTACTCGTACGTATTTACAATTTCGTATAAAGTGTCAACTCGTATTTCAGATATTGTGAGTTTTGTAATTATCAGAATAACGGCAATACAGTTATGTTATCAATGAAACGTGACTCTTTTTACGTAGATTTAACCATATATATATATATGTCGGAGTGCAAGAGTCTGTGGATCGCTGGTCCATGTGTAATAGTCTGTGGAACGCTGGCACCATCTTTGTATCGGCGTGGGGGCAGAGTCAATACGTGGCAGTCCGGCCTGTCTCTCGGCAGTTCTCGAGCGGCGGTCGGCCCGAGTGGTCGACCGGAGCTATTAGTGTTAATGAGTTTGTGTGTCTCGAGTTAATTAATAAAGTGTTTGATTGCACCAACATTACCCAGGGACGCCCACAGAATAACAAATTAAATAATGGATCTAATTAATAAAAACTTCTGATGTCGGCGGAGAACCCTACGCCCCTGTGCTTGGTGCTTCTCCGTTTTTTCTCTTATTCTCCGACATATATATAAACGAAATACCACTCACTTTTACATCGAGCAATGACTCCTTATACGTATTAGCTCTTACGTATTAAGAGTCAACTTGTATATTAGACATTTCGACGGTATTTTTTTAAATTTCAATGATTATATGTCCCGATTTATAAAAGTAGGGCATCATTTTTTTAATTATATATAAGAATTTGAGTTGACCCTATATACGTATATGTAGTCGTTATATGCAAACGAAATACCACTTATTCATCATGAAATCTACGGATACTAGAGGGCGGATTGATCTCAAATTTGGCATAGTTGGTCTTGTCACAACGTAGATGCTCACTGTGAACGGATTTTCAAATCTACCCTTGGGTTCGAGATATGTATAAGCATAAAACAAACGCCGATAGACTCTTAATTCGTCATACATATGCCTTTGGCAACGTAGACTCAGACTAAGAAGTAATTAGCCTCTTACGATTAGAGCGCCTCTATATTAGACTGTATCATCAATTACCATCAGGTTTGATCATCACAATCAAGCGCTAACCTGTCAGCAATAAAAAAAAACAATAAATATAAAGAAATACAAACGTTTTACCTCGTTTTCTTAACTTGAATATTACTAGATAGTTTTTCCAAAGTGATCTCTCCTGTGACTCTGTCGATGATCAAGACACACTCCTTGGTGTAGGGCCTCTGACTGCCTTTGAACACTGTTTGTGGTACACCAGCACCATCTGAAATTGAAGAATTGTTCCCTCAACTCCCTTAAAGCGAATTCACTGGCATCAGCTGGACGTACATTGAATCTGACCTGGATTCACCAGCTGGTGGCACCGAGGGAAATCAGGCCATTAGATAAAGGTGCAGAAAAGATTACTGCACCTAATCGAAAGGAAATGAGGTTTAGCCTCTATAACTTGTACCTTTTAACACTTTACTTAACATAATCAGAAAAGAGAAGCACCCCCAAGACCTTACAACCTTGTTCAGGTAGCTGAAACCAAATTGAACACTGCTAGAAATTGATGAAAGCAAAACAGTCCTGGTACTCCTTTTGGCCATAAAATCAGCAGAGGCTGCAGTCTTAGCAAAATCAGTGCCCACATCTGGAAGGCACATCAGGAATAACGTCATCTTTTGAGACATCAGATAGTCCATTATGAAGAATTTCTTTATGAAGATAGAACATAACCTGTATCTGCTTGGGCAAGTACTTGCACCACATAGGCGTGAAGACTCACCAGCCTGTCACGGGCGTGAAGCACTTGTTGACACATAATATCAAACTGCGGCAGAATGCCCGGCTTCGGGACACCAAAGGCACCCCCTGGATTCACCCACTGGCGTTACCGACGGGAATCAGGCCATTAGACAAACGTTCACAAAAGAGTACTGTATGTAATCTTTGCTTGATAAATATAGGAAATGAGGCTTGGCCTCTAAGACTTTTACCCCATAACTCCTTACTTAAGAAGATGAAAGAAGAATGCCAAGAAGTTCCCTACAAACCTATTATCGCAGCTGAAACCAAATTGAAGGAAGTGCTAGTGCAAAACCAATGCCTACATATAGAAGGTACATCAGGAATAGTGTCATCCATTGGAACATCAGGACGTACATCATGGAGATGTGTACTTCTAGTTATTTATCTTTAACACATCACATCAAACTGTGGCAAAATGACCAATTTGGGGGTCCCAACGGCACCTTTAGTGTCTATGATTGGCAGTAAACAGTGAGAGTGGTTGACGGGCGGTATCTCCCGTGAAAACGTCACCTCAAAGAACGAGGCATCAGAGAGGGAGATGGAAGCAGCAGGTGAAGCTACTTCTCACCGAAGGAGAATACCTAGGACCAGGAGACGTGCTTTTGCGAAATTCCTTCTATTTTCCCTACTGAACTTCTGGTGTAACTGTTTAGGACCCGGAACATCCCGTTGGGTTATAGTAGGTATTCTGTTCTTCAGCCCCACCCTTGGTTGAAGGTATAACTTTGAGCCGGGGTGCGTAAATGCAATTCCCAGCGTAAAAAAACCATAACCTTTTTGACGGCCTCGCTGGCGCAGTGGTGCGAGTATTCGCTTTGCTAGCGGAGGTCCCGGGTTCGATCCCCGGTAGGACGAATTTAGGAAATTGTATTTTCTAATTTGTCTGAGTCTGGACTGGTGGGAGGCTTCGGCCGTGGCTAGTTACCACCCTACCAGCAAAAACGTACCGCCAAACAAAGAGATTTGTGTTCCGGTACGATGCTGTGTAGAAACCGTAAGGG
>JACTOM010000888.1:3685868-3779137 GCA_015832385.1 Elymnias hypermnestra
CTTTCATACAAGTTCGTCGGTTTAGAGTACTCTTGACCTGGCCGTTATTTAAAATGTCCTGGATTTGGTCCAGGAACGTTCGCCTCGGTCTTCCCCTTCCAACTTTCGCATTCACTCTTGACTCATAAATCCTTTTTGTCAGTCTCCTTTCATTCATTCTCTCTACATGCCCAAACCATCTAAGCATACCTTTCTCAATTTTAGTCACTACGTCTTCTTTTAAACCACAACGTTCTCTACAAATAAAAAATAAGTGAATAAAAATAGTGTGATAAAAATAGTGTGATACACTATTTTTTACTCTGTCACTCAGTTTTAATCCACTCATGCTTCTCAACGCTCTCATCTCTACCGCATTTATTTTACTTTTGTGATTCTTAGGCTAAAATAACATTATTTAAAGCGTATTGTGAAACCTGTTACACCGGGAGTCTGTGGGTAAACTACACTTTGAAGTCGCTAGACACATTAAGGATTCAATACAATAATGGCTTCAGGATGCTGTTGGGTTTGCCGCAGTTTTGCTTAGCTTCAAGCATGTTTGCGCAGGAGAGAACGGATGACTTTTATGCCATCATAAGAAAGAGGACGTCATCCCTCCTGGCAAGACGACGCTCGAGCTCCTCGAGGGAAAACTAGACTCGCCAATCCAGCAGAAATTTATATCTGTTTTATTGCGGTGAGATAGTTTCTGTATATATCTAGTAAATAGTTAGATAATTTTAAATTTAAATATGTGTATAATGCTTTGTTGTTATTTTTCTCACTAACATAGTTTTTAAGTAAAATTGTAATTAACAAATGGGCCTTTGCACCTAATAAAGAAATATTATTATTATTCGACAATCTAATATATAAAATTTCTCAGTCACAATGTTGGATTTTTTTTATTATTGCTGACAGATAAGCGCTTGACTGTGATCTCACCTGATGGAAAGTGATGATACAGTCTAAGATGGAAGCGCGCTAATCTGTTAAGAGGCGATATACCCCTTACGGTTTCCACAGCATCGTACCGGAACACAAATCTCTTTGTTTGGCGGTACGACTTTGCTGGTAGGGTGGTAACTAGCCACGACCGAAGCCTCCCACCAGTCCAGACTCAGACAAATTAGAAAATACAATTTCCTAAATTCGTCCTACCGGGGATCGAACCCGGGACCTCCAATAGCAAAGCGAATACTCGCACCACTGCGCCAGCGAGGCCGTAAACATACTTCTCCGAAACGGCTGTACCGATTTGCACCAAATTTTATATGCGTATTCAGGAGGTCCGAGAATCGGCTACTATCTATTTTTCATACCCCTAAGCGATAAGGGTTGTTTAGCCTTAAAAAAAAAAAATAATTTTTGGACGAAATTTTTTTGTGATAAAGCATACAAAAATACATACAACCCTAAATTTTCACCTTTCTATTATCAACCCCTATTTTTTAATAGCGATAATAGTAATTATATGGCAAAACAATGTTTGCTGGGTCAGCTAGTTTATATATCAGTTCTTGTTCGTTAGTCTTAGGTTTATTATCTGTGGAATTATCTGTGGAAGTCCAGGGAACGTTCAAAAAATGAAAAAACCCCACCCACCTGTCAAACATTTGACGTTAAGAAATCAATCAAATTTGATAGTCATTCAGAAATTAAATTAAATTTAAAATAATACTTTTAAAAGTAAAACTTCTTAATGAGGGTAATTTTTTGACGTATGAAACGCATGATTAGCGTCAAGAAGATGTACAGCGATTTTTACCCTAATTCTTTTGAAGGTTATGTAGCTATAATATTTACAAATAACATCGTCGTTATGAAAAGTAGTTCCATAAATTATAAAATATTTTTATTTACAATTCGTCATTTGAGATTTTAATAAATTATTTGTATTAATTTTGGACACAATATTTTTACGACAATTAAATTCATTAAATTCCTAACATATCTTCCTTTTCTTTTTTGTATAAATATAATCAAGGCTTAAAAATTGGTTTGCCAAAGAAGTTTCACTTCTGACATATGCACTTCGTACGCTCGCATGATATGTATAATATACATATATTCATGTTGTGTTGTCTGTTTTATTTGGTGGTGGTTTAACAATATATTTTCAAGTATTTATAGGCAATTAAAATTAAACTACAGCTGTTCTTATAAACTGAATAGTTTCCTTCATGTCTTCTCCATTAAACTTGCCAATGGCCAGATAATCTGTGCCAAATTGGCACACCTGAAAACCTTTAAACAAAGAAGAAGTTCCTCCTGCCTTCTTTTACAAAGGGTTAATGTCATCTCCCTGACCGCTTAGTCGTCTAAGACAGATTGCTATTTAGTGATGAGGCTGTCCAATTTCACACAACATTTAGTTTGTGTTAATTTGTCCTTTCTTTAGTGGTGTTAAATAAAATATACATTTATATATTTCACTATATATACACATAATAGACGTTCTTTGTAACCCTTTGTCGTTTCAGCTGGACATACATTTATTGAAGTATAAAAATACAACATGTTTTGACTTGTTTCATTTTACATTTCGCAGTTCTCTACATCAAAAGTGAAAGTAAAAACCGATTTGTTTGTATTAGAAATGCAACTGTAAATATATAAATGCTACTCACATTTTATTGTATGATATTGTGAAGTCTTGTTGTTGGTGAAACTGGTCCCTAACTTCAGCTCCCTTACATCATAGTTCAAACTATGTTTGTCTGCCATCTTCGCTTCTTTATGCCATATGTCTGGATTGCAAGAATATATAATTGCATTAATCCTTAAATAAACACAATTCTTACTTAATAGTATAAATATCTGAAATTAACTGTCTGAAATACTTTCACGCTAAATCTACTGAACAGATTTAAATGAAATTTGGTACAGTTACAACCACAGTCTAAGAAAGGTCATAGGCTACTTTTTAATGAGATAAATGGTTGTAAGATATGGAAGTATTATAGTTTTTAGAACTGGAAGCTTATAACATATCTTTTAGGCTGTTGATTCAATATAAACGATTATGCCATTCAAAGTTTTGTAAAAGTTTTACCCTTAAGGGTGTAAAATAACAATAACTCCTAATAACACACACTAAAACTACTGAACCGTACGTGTCTTATTTGTAAAATATGCAACACCAATTATTATAAATGCTACCCAAAAACACTTCCACACAGCACAGCTAGTCTTATATATAAAAATATTATGTCATAGTGTTCGTTATATAACTCTTCTAAAACAGCTAAACTGATTTATATGAAATATCTAAAATGAAACTTCTTATGACACATAGGAAACAATTTTCATTATCTATTATGTGAGGTACGTATGTTCGGGTTTTACTGTACTCAGTCACATTTTATATAGAAACAATTACAATTAAATACTTACAAATAGGATAAATTGAAATTAAATTTATTAGTGTTATCTTATTACTTGAGATCATGAATATTATGTATAAATAATAAGATAGACTAGTCGGAAACCATTAAATGTGCTACGTACGTATGACAGTCAACTATTGTAGAAGTTTTAGGTTGTATATTGACTATTGCGGAAGTATCAGTGTTGTTGGGATTATATTTTAAAAGAAGATTGTCAATAAGGTATTATGGAAGTATCTGTGTAATGGTTAATAAAATGGTGCATTGAAATATTTTTAAATGGTTGTAGCAATTGTTGCAAAGACTAGTTTTCTTGTTAAGTGTTAGTAAATGGGAGAGAATACAGCTTTTGGAAATTGTTCATTATATTATTCAACCCTCCTGTCATCTTAGAAGTGAGATGTCAAAATAAAGAATATACAAAATGTGATTTAAGAAGTGAAGTTTATGAAAAGAAACAACAACAGACACCTCCCTCCAAATTATATAATTTAATACATTATAAGCTTTTTTTTTAATATTTGATAGGTCAGTATATAAGTTGTAAAGTATCAACTGATCCTCCTACTTCCCACTTTTAAAATGTGATAAGCCATTACACAGATCAGCCACTATTATATAAAAAAATTTGAAAATCATACATACAGACTTTGTAAAAAAATTTCAGTTACTGATAATTTTTTTCTTATTCAAGCACTCAAGTTCAAATTCGTTTTTTATTACTAATAGTAGATGTTTTTTCACATGGATATGCCATGTTAATGCATTAATTAGTATCTTTCTATATAAATAATTTGATGACATAAACCTGGTATCAAAAGACCACTAAGGTTATAATTTTTATAAAGAAAATAACTCTGTAAAAGGCTGCTGGATTCCACAAATGACCCTAGTTGATGCTTACATTGGACAAAGAATCAGCTTAGCTATCCAAAGAGGTAAAGTTGCCAACATTTTAGGAACACACCCTATAGACAGCAATTTAGAAGCTACTTATTATTCAATTAAATTATATCTTTTCTTTTCCTCATAAGAAATATGTATATGTAGTTTTATTTACTTTATAAAATAATGTATTTTTATGTTAACCTACCTATAACATTTTTTTTTTTAAATTACTTCCAATTCTTATTGTTATTATATACTACATGGAAATTCAATTTAAATTAGTTACTGGTTGATTTCTTACTACTTATGGGTGATATTATAACATTTTTAATTGGATAGTTAGGACTTTATTGTATCACAAATTTAAAAGTTAAGCATCTATAGTTTTGCATTTGTATTGTATAAGGATTAACATGCAGTGTACAAAATTTATACAGTAAGTTATCATTTAAGTAAATGTTATTGAAAAAATGACACCTCTGTCCCTTTTAATAATTAAATCATTTTTCATATAAATTTATTGAAATATAATTCTACAAATTACTTTTATAACTTTAATGTTAGAAATATATTATGACAATGGTGGTCATATATAATTTGTTAAAATGTACTTTATACCTAAAAATCTCTCAACACATAACTTAAATGGCTGAATTTGTTGATTTTATTCACTTATAATAACAGCTAGAGTTTAATCTAAATTGCACTATTACTGATATAATATAGTGCTATTAAAATTACATTTTGATTATTCAATAAAAACACTAACAGGGAGCAATTACATAATATAACATTTAAAGGAAAATTCTAATTAATTTAGGTTTATATTATTGTTTTCAAAATCGCAATTCAAATAATCAATCGTACTTTTATTATATTTATATATGAAATACGAGAAAACGTTAATTACTTAATTAACAAAGTGTTAACTTTATCACAGAAACTTAATCATAGGTGCTGGTTTTCTTAAGATTAGTATTATGCATACGTTTTACATTCACTTCATTACAGCTGACAAGCGTAGACTTATTTTTGTCGTATCAAAGCCAAATATTGCTTTTCTCACACGCTCAACGTCCACACAGATTGTGTCCCACTACTACTTTCGAAACAGGTATCTAACTATTACTAATGTATTATGAAAATACGTTCAAATCGACAAAATATGGCAAATTAATAATTTTATTCAGCGTACTATACCTTAGAATATTTCTCCACCAAGGTTACTTACTGCCTAAGAGTTGTCAACCAAATATGTGATCATAGCAATTTTACAAAACTTTACATTACAAAAAAAGGGTTCTTAAATATAAAAGATATTGAAATAATCCGAAAATTAGACATTGACTATTCTTACGACCTACTTCTCTTGACGGCTTTGCATGACGGACACGGCACTTGACAGATAATGGTATGACTGATGATATAGAAATATATATTAAGCTACTCTGTGGAATGGTGACAGTTTAAAAATATCTAATATCAATCTTTTTATTTCTAGAATAAGATGAACAAAAGTAGCATTGTTACTGTTTTTATATCATTAGCTGCACTAATTCTTAGTAGATATTAATAATAATCAAGTTGTAGTAAGGTAACAGCCCATTAACGTCCCACAGCTGGGCACAGGCCTCCTCACTCATATGAGAGAGGGTTTTTAGAGCATAGACCCACAATGCTGTTCCACTGCGGTATCGCAAGCATAGTACACAAGCGCTCTCTCCTTTTCATTCCTTCAATCTCATAGTCCGACGTGACGGCAATCCGACACGAGAGGAGAGGGATCAGGCGCAGGACCGACGGCTTAAAGCGCTCTGCGCGGCACGGGGGTGGATTACACCGCCAAATTTTTCCCAACTTCGGGCTAATATTGAGAAAATCCTAATAGATAATTCAATATCGATTTTAAATTGGCCCGACCCGGGACTCAAACCCAGGACCTCATGTCTATAGTCAAACATGCTAACAAATAGACCAATGAGTCAGTCAAGTTGTAGTATTTTTTCAGTGTTTATTAAAACAAATTTATTAAAAACATGTAATATAATAATTTATATCTATTCGTACGCCAACAGTAAAACTTTTCCATAGTTAGAAAATTTTAAACGTTTTACTTGATACTCCATTATTTACTATTCTATGTACGATTTTCTGCAAATGCATTATATTTCAAAAACATCGTCAATTGCGAGTTTCACAGAATGTATTTGAACTCGAATGGATGAATAATATGACTATTGAAAATTATAGGGAAAGTGTGATTAGTAGGAATTGAATATCAAAGAAAAACCGTTAACGAATAGATCATAGTTTAATAATTCTATATAATTATAAAATTATAATAATAATTAATAGGAGAGGACACTTTATATATTATAGGAGACGTGTTATTTATTTGGCATAGATTTTTAGCATATATCTGTCAATGTTTACTTTATGCATTACATTGAAAATTTTTAATGTTGAAATAGGAAAACATAATAGTACTAATCATTATATTTCAATAATTAAATAGTTTAAATATTAGAAACAGTGTACTCGATGTCACACAATAGTAACTAAATATTTATTACTAGTGTTCTGGGAAGGAACTTTTAGAGTATAGATTTGTACAAATAATCCAAGCTTTAGTTTTGAATCTTAAAGTACATTTTATAAAAACAAAGCTATTCAATATTGTCATTTCTATAGCGCGAAATATAAGGTTCGAATAGATATATTCATGATTTGTTACAAATATCGATATAAATATTATCCATATTTTATTTTATAATCGTTAGACTATTATCAATATTCAAATTACTACTACTTATGTCATTTATAAGGTATTTTATTAATTAACTATTCTGTGATCATACTTATAAATTTGGCAAGATTCATGATTAGTTATAAATATCGACATAATTTCATCTTCATTTCATCATATATTTATCGATATTTGTAAAAAATCATGAATATTGCTGACCACAGAGTACATTGATAATAACTATATAGTTGACAGTGTAGTTAAATATTACAATTCATAAATGTCAATTGGCATAATAATTTACATTTTAAATTTTCGAACCTTTTCAGTTTTCATACAAAAACTTGAAGTGGTAATTTTATTGATTTATTTGAGATTGATAGTCGAACGATAATAAAACACAATATTAATAATTACTCTATTTTGAATCTTCTTAAACAAGACACTAATTGCTATAGCAACAAATAAAACAATGAAAAAGTCAATAACGCTAGAAGTAGACCGCACTATAATGGAAAACAACATGAAAATCATTAAAGTAAGTAAATTTTTATAACTTTTTCGAACGATATTTGGTTAACTAACAATCCTTCGGTTGGTGAAAGTTTAATTTTTAGCTTTTCAATATATATTGAATTACAATATAATTCGTGGTAATATTCACTTACACAGCAAAGAGTGCGATATACTGAAATTCAATAAGAGAAATACAAAGAAACTCGTACAGCCATAATTTAGAAGTTTCAGAAATAATTTGTCTGATTGAGCTTATAAATTTATAATAAGAAGGGAAAGTGTGATTAGTATTAATTGAATATTAAAAAAAAATCCCATAGGGCATCTATGTAAGGTTTATATAAAAAATACTATATTGTTTGTAGGATAACCCAGTGGAAGAAGAATTCAATAAGTTATTGTCTGAAGCGGTACCAACACAAATTGTAAAACCAAGGCCAGGTAAACTGTTAATTTTGTGTATCTTTACTGTACACTTAAAGCCACACACACTATATAGCTTTGCTTTGCCTCTTTGGTCTAGTGGTCAGTTTGGCCAACTAAAGACATGTGTTTTTACTGTCCTGTGCTTGATCTCTCTCGTTGTGAAACATTCCCTGTGAGAGTGCACTTGTGTACTATGGGAGTGCATTTGTGTAGAGTGCCCTTGTACTATGCCTGCCAACTGACAGTGGAGCAGCATGGTCAGTTTTAAAAGGCATACACTCTTTTATTTTTATGTTTGTATGGATTATTAATTACTGAATGTGTATATTTTTTACAAACATTTATACATTAAAGTTATACTTTCTTTATTCATAAGAAGTGTTTCTAATTATATGATCACCACTGTATATCTTCACTCATTTGTTTAAGTTTACAGTTTCACTTGAATTGTGGTTTGACAAATCATTTGTTCAATTAATTGGGATAATTATTGGTTTTGTAATGCATCTGGACCATGTATTTCTAATACAAATGTTTGTACTTCTAAAATAAAAATATTATGAATAAAGCTATGAAAGAGAAAGGAATGAAAGTGAATGTAAAGAAAACGAAAGTTATGCTTTTTGAAAGAGATGAATCTATGATGATTGGCAATATTTTGATAGATGGGGAACAAGTGGAAGAGGTGAAAGAATTTGTATACTTAGGATCTAAATTTACAAAAGATGGAAGATGTGAAAGTGATATTGAAAGGAGAGTAAATGCAGGGAATATGGTAAATGGTGCTCTGCACGCCTTTATGAATAGCTAGAAGGTGTCTCAAATGGCTAGACTGGCTGTGCATGCTGGAGTGATGGTGCCAACACTTATGTATGGTAGTGAAAGTTTGGTATGGCAGAAGAATCACATAAGTAAAATGAATACGGTAGAGATGCTAGCGATGAGAAGTATGTGTGGATTAAAACTGAGTAACAGAGTAAGAAATAGTGTGATAAGACAGCATTGTGGTACAAAAGAAGATGTAGTGACTAAAATCGAAAGAGGTATGCTTAGATGGTTTGGGCATGTAGAGAGATGAGTGAAAAGAGACTGACAAAAAGGATTTATGAGTCAAGAGTGAATGCGAATGTTGGAAGGGGAAGACCAAGGCCGACGTTCATGGACCAAATCCAGGACATTTTAAATAAGGGCCAGGTCAAGAGTACTCTAAACCGACGAACTTGTATGAAAGGTTTAATGAGAATGAAAGAAGCTAAGGAGATATGCAAGGATCGTGGCAAGTGGAAGGATGTGGTCTCTGCCTACCCCGAAGGGAATGAGGCGTGATGCTATGTATGTATGTATTTCTAAAATTTGTAACACCATTTATTCAATTCATTATAAGATATAACTTTTTAGGTTTCTGTGTCAAGACATTTACAAAGCCGGANTTTGTACTTCTAAAATTTGTAACACCATTTATTCAATTCATTATAAGATATAACTTTTTAGGTTTCTGTGTCAAGACATTTACAAAGCCTGATAATAAGAAAGTTTTTGTGAATATATGTCTCACTGAAGCTATACCAAGTCCTGTAGATATAAGCAATGAAGAGTTGATGCAAATACTCAACTCGGATGATCCCTCTAGTTACAGAGTCCCTATGAGCATTGGTGAAGGGAGAACAGAACCAGATAAATCTGGAATACCAGCAACAGTTTATGATGTTGCAATAAATCCAGGGTTTTTCTCAAAAATTGAAAACGATGATTTATTTCAAACATTTTTCCTTACTGTTGTGTTTGAGGGTCTCCAAGACAAATACCAGTTTGATCTTGAAGTTCACAAGTTTACTATACTAAAGAATAGAAAATCAATTGGTAATTTACAGTCTCATAAAATACAAATTAGAGATATTAAGCAGTACAATGAGAAAGAGAAGCCGTTGATTGAGGAGATACAGAAACAGACAAAGATTAGTGAAGTAACCCCTTCCAAGAAGGAATTTGCATATAGACTAAGAAGGGAACCACCTACAGGGGAAATACAGTATTTGTTAGCTGAATTCATGGTGCCAGCAACAGTAAGTATATATATAAATAAATACTAATTTTTTATACTCTCTTACTCTAACAACAGATTAGATTATTTTCGACCAATAAACTCACTTATTCTTATAGTGACCTTTAAACTTGACTCCTTTCATGATGTAATTGATCACTAATTATGGATTGCTACATAAGAACAAATAAATTTACAATTTCATTCTCAACCATCTTCTTAATTTATGGTTAAGGGATGTAATAATCTAAACTTGATAAGTAATCATTAACAACAGAGTCTGAACATGTCTTTTGGTCTGTAAGTAATCATTAACAACTATTCTGAATGTGGCTTTTGATCTATCAGTAATCATTAACAGCAGAGTCTGAGTGTGGTTGTCAGTCTATGAGTAACTGTTAACAACAGAGTCTAATTGTGGTTTTTGCCTATAAGTAACTGTTAACAACAGAGTCTAATTGTGGCTGTCAGTCTTTAAGTTACTGTGAATAACAGAGTCTGATTATGGCTTTCAGTCTATAAGTAGCTGTTAACAACAGAGTCAGATTGTGGCTGTCATTCTATAATTAACTGTGAATAACAGAGTCTGATTGTGGCTTTCTGTCTATGAGTAACTGTTAACAACAGAGTCTAATTGTGGCTGTCAGCCTATAAGTTACTGTGAATAACAGAGTCTGATTGTGGCTTTCAGTCTATAAGTAGCTGTTAACAACAGAGTCTGATTGTGGTTGTCAGTCTATGAGTAACTGTTAACAACAGAGTCTAATTGTGGTTTTTGCCTATAAGTAACTTAACAACAGAGTCTGATTGTGGCTGTCAGTCTATAAGTTACTGTGAATAACAGAGTCTGATTGTGGCTTTCTGTCTATGAGCAACTGTTAACAACAGAGTCTAATTGTGGTTTTTGCCTATAAGTAACTGTTAACAACAGAGTCTGATTGTGGCTGTCAGTCTATAAGTTACTGTGAATAACAGAGTCAGATTGTGGCTGTCAGTCTATAAGTTACTGTGAATAACAAAATCTGATTGTTGCTTTCAGTCAATAAGTAACTGTTAACAACAGAGTCAGAGTGTGACTGTCAGTCTATAAGTTACTGTGAATAACAGAGTATGATTGTGGCTTTCAGTCTTTAAGTAACTGTGAACAACAGTCTGATTGTGGCTTTCAGTCTAAAAGTAACTGTGAAGAACAGTCTGATTGTGGCTTTCAGTCTATAACCATTAGCAACTCAGTTTAAATGATTATTATTCTGTAGATATCCATTAATAAATTACTTTTTAAGTGACTATATTTTATGTTGTTAATTTTAAAGTCACTATGAACAACTGTGTCTCAGTGTGATTATTAGTTTTATGTTATTGTTAATGAGTGAATCTGAGTTGGACTGTGGATTTTTAACTTAACTATGGTGTATAAAACACTAACCATTAATGGCCAGGTATAATTCTCTGGTATATAAATTATATATTAAATTGCATGTATTCAAATAGTTAGTTTTTAATGACCTTTTTATATATTTAAATATGTGCATGTTGTTCTAAATGAGATTTTTTCAATTCAATGGTAATATTTGTAATTAATTTGTTTTACCTAATGATATGTAATTTAATAGTATAAGTTTATTTACAAAAAGGTTTGGTATTTTTATTGAGCCTTTGTTGCTAAATAAATGAAAATATTATTACTATTAATAATAACTTAGTCTCACTGTTGTTACTTTTTAAGTTACTGTTAACAAGTGAGTTTGTGAGTAACTTTTTTAAATATGAATCTGAGTGTAGCTGCTATTATTAATTTTCCACTAAAACATACTCAGTAGTACCTGTTTGCTGATTAATGATAAGGGTCGGGAGAGGATACCTATGCTGTTTCCACTCCACAAGCAAAGTATTTTGTAATTTCAGGTAGAACTGAAAGATCTGAACCTGGAAATAGGAGAAGACAGGCTGGTCCTGGACTCCAAAGGGCTTTTTGAGGCTGTGGATTTCTTTTTACCGTGCAGTGTTGATCAGGATGTAGTGGATGCTCAATTGAATAGAAATAAAGATGTAAGTTGACTGTAGGTAAATTAAAATAAATTGTATTTTGTGTATATTTGTGGAAGGCTTTTGACCTTTATAATCAAAACCAAAATAACTGCTAAGTAATAAAAACGACTACGCTAATATTATATTATATATCCGTTTGCCACATCTGATCACATATGAATGAACGTAGAGAGCATGAATGAAAGGAGACTGACAAAAAGGATTTATGAGTCAATAGTGAATGCGAAAGTTGGAAGGGGAAGACCAAGGCGAACGTTCTTGGACCAAATCCAGGACATTTAAATAACGGCCAGGTCAAGAGTACTCTAAACCGACGAACTTGTATGAAAGGTTTAATGAGAATGAAAGAAGCGAAGGAGATATGCAAGGATCGTGGCAAGTGGAAGGACGTGGTCTCTGTCTGTATGATGTGGAAGTTATTCTAATTCAATCTGATGAATAATGGATTTACAATGTGTATTAATAAAACTATATATTATAGTGTTTTTATATGTTTTATTCTGTTACAGATGCTATATGTGAAGATGCCCATCATACACTGA
Organism: Elymnias hypermnestra; assembly: GCA_015832385.1. NCBI lineage: Eukaryota > Metazoa > Arthropoda > Insecta > Lepidoptera > Nymphalidae > Elymnias > Elymnias hypermnestra. The sequence continues at coordinate 3,698,448 of JACTOM010000888.1, forward strand.
ACTGATTCAATGTCTATTGTGTATTTAATTATTGGTATTTATTAAATAAATAAAAGCTATTAAAATGTTTTTTATTCTTATATATGTCGGAGAATAATAGAGAGGAGCATAAAGCAAAGGGGCGTAGGGTTCTCCGTCGATATTGTCATTAATGGCATTCATAATTCAATTTCCATATTTTGGGCGTTGGTGGGTAATGTTGTTGCAATCAAACATTAATGTTCCCGATATCAATTTACACAAAATTAATAATAATGGTTAGGAACGCGACAGTTTCATTAGTCGACCGCTCTGGCGGACCGTCACCCGAGAACTGGGGAAACGCGCGCCGGATAGTCACTTATTGACTCTACCCCACGCCGATAGACATGGCGCCAGCGTTCCACAGACTATTGCACTCCGACATTTATAACAATCATTTGCTATTAAAACTATTATTTGTGGAAGGTTTAAAAAGTGTGCATCTATGAAGAAAATCCCTCAAATATAGTGAAATCAATTTAGTTTAGAAACTATTTGCACCTGTCAAACGTTTGATATTCGTCTCGTCGTTCAGAAATCAATTAAATTTAATACAATACTTTCGTTTTTGAAGTGAAACTTCTTTAGGGTACAATTTTCACAGATGAAACTTGTCATTAGCGTCACGAAGATGTGCAGCGTTTTTTATGCTAATTTGTTTGAAGGTTACGTAGTTCTCATATTTACAAATAACACGTGGTATTTTATTTACAATTCGTCATTTAGAGATTTCAATAAATTATTTCTATTATTTTTCGATACTGTTAATATTTTAATGACAATTAAATTCCCTCTAAGTAAGAAAATTAGTTTGTCAATAGAAGTTTCACTTCTGAGGTGTACTTTGTACGCAAGGACTTAAATTTTTTTTTTGGCATTTATGTTTGACATTGACAAGCAACAATTTCTGAACGCAACTATAATATTTGATGGATTTTGGCGGGAATTTGGGACTATAGTTGAAACATTCTGTAATTATCATTGTTTGAATAACGTCATAAAATTATCAAAATATAAAAGTAACGTAAGAAATTTAAACCTTTTTTATGGATGCTTGAAGGGAAGTCGTTAGTTGAGTTAAGTGTGGAATGCCCAGCAGTGGGATGTTGCCTGCCTTTTAATATCACTTCATGGCACATCGATTGATGTATCATTGTGTTTTCTATAAAGTATATAAATTAATATCTAACACATAAATAATTAAATTATTAAGCGTATTTCATTTAGTGACGGTCTCGAAACAAACTCGATTAATTTAATATAATTTATTTCTATTTAAGACATTGTGATGATGTGAGTATAAAAATACTAAAATATCTAGGAACATCTAAGATCTTTAATCCAGGAATTAAAATTATAGTTAAGTCTTTAAAACATGGAATGAAATTGTTTCAAAAATCGGAGCAATGAGTATTTCTTTCAGTTGTGAAGGTGTTTAGTTGCCTATTGTCACCTGTGTCTCATTACGCGTGTTATAAATATACAGCGATCGAATTCGAGACATTAGTGCGCGAGCTGTCGGACAGTTCGTATCTATTTAAAACCATGCTTCTGTATTCTTAACTTCAATAACGTCATAAGTTCTAAAAAAAATATATGTTTTTTAAATACCTCAATAATACCTCTGCTGTATATTTATTTCCATTACTTCGATAACGTCACAAGTCCGAAAAAAAAACATGTATATTGTATCGTTTAGCTCTTTACTTCAATAACGGCGTAAGTCTGAAAGATCCCATAAATCTACTTAAGTACACTTTGTGTGCGCTTTTAATAATGCGTAAACTGTAATTTGAGAATAAATAAATCATTAATTTCAAAGCAATTATTACTAATAAAGCAATTTTGGATTTAACACGTTATTGATGTAAAATTCAGATGTATTCATTAATTTATACATCAAAGAAAATAAGTGTAACACAATAATAAAACGTACTATATTTTTGTCTCTTTCATGAAATTAATTTAAGAAACACTTTGATACATGGCGTATTTAATGTTATGTCTTTGTATATATGACCCATCTCTGAAATGAAAATTGCTTTGGATATCAAAATCTTTAACTAAGATCTTTACCTCGTCGTATATTTCGGCTTTTTACTTCAATAACGTCATAAGCCAAAAGAAAAGTGGTCCTTTTTGCACTTATATCAATTACAAATCGACAATAAAAATTACGCATGATAACTAAAATATCAATTATAGATAAGACGTTATTCAAGCAAAATTATATTTCAAAGAATATAGGACAATCACAATAAAAAACGAGTACAATATTCTCGGATCTACAATCTCTTATTTGGTGTTATGTCTTTGTGTTTATAACTCATCTTTAAAATAAATATGGCCTTTGTTTCAATAGCGTCATAAGTTCTAATATTATACTATATTTTAATTTCATTGATAGCGCTGTCGTATATTTTGTCTCCTTACTTCAATAACGCCGTAAGTCCAAAATAATCATGTTTTTATTTCGCCTCTTTACTTCAATAACGGCATAAGTCAAAAGAAAGAGTGGTGCTTTTTGCTCTTATAAAAATTACAAATCGACAATAAAAATGGAGCGTGATTACTAAAATATCAATTTTAGATAAGACGTTATTGAAGTAAAATTATACAACAAAATATAGGAGAATCACAATAATAAAACGTGTACAATATTTTTGGATCTACAATCTTTTATATGAGATTATTTCCAGAAACAATTTGATACACGACATATTTGGTGTTATGTCTTTGTGTTTATAACTCCTCTCTGAAATGTATATGGCTTTTGATTTCAAAGCTTTTTATGTTTTGTAACAAGTTGTCGTCTTTTAAATGTGGTCTTATTTCCTGCAGGAGTGCCGTGTACTCTTTAGGTTGCAGGGCGATGACCCTGCTCCTAGTGTTGTACTGGTTCCGGTTGATATACAACCGGATGGAGGGGTAGCTAGTGATGTGCTCGTGCTGGCAAAGGTTGCGGTCAGTGAGGCAGTTCACTTTGCCGAAATGCACATTTTTACTTAGATGCTGAAAATAAATATACCGATTTTAGTATATAGAAAAACTTAGTCTTCAAAATCGCATCCATTAAAAAAAAAACGAATGTTATCAAAATGGGGGGAAACAGTTTTAGTACATTATATATTTTAGTTTTGGCCAATACTTGAAGACTATAATGTAGTTATTATTAATAAATTGTGAAATTAAATTTATTTGTGAAACTCAATTTAATTGTAAACATTAATTTAATTGTGAATATTAATTTATTTGTGAAACTTAATTTAATTGTGAAATTAAATTTAATTGTGACACTCAATTTAATTGTAAACATTAATTTAATTATGAACATTAATTTATTTGTGTAAATTAATTTATTTGTGAAACTCAATTTAATTGTGAAATTAAATTATTTGTGAAACTCAATTTAATTGTAAACATTAATTTAATTGTGAACATTAATTTATTTGTGAAACTCAATTTAATTAAACTTAATTGTGAGGTTTCATTTAATTCTGAAATTTAATTTAACAGTAAAACTTCATTTAATTGTTATGTTTAATTTAATTGTGAAATTCTTTTTTTGCGTTTAAAATTTTTTGGATGTGAAATGTATTCTATGGCCCAAACCTGAATTAAAGCTATTTTTATTCTGACGGCCTCGTAGGTTCGCGCTTCGATTCCCCGCAGGGACAATTTAGGAAATTGTATATTGAAAATTAAAGTCAATATTATTTCATTTATCATAAAATTAAAGTAAATCATCGAAGGCAAATATTGTTTCTATATATATCTGCCCAAGCTTCTTAAAGTCATAGTTAAACGATAATCGGGAGGTCGTTCAGTTGATTATTGTCTCTTGTTTTTTATAAAATAATTTTTTTTTTTTAAATCCTCATTTGCCATGACAAAGTTCAGTTATAATCAGTTGTACTAGTTGAATGCAATAAAAAAATCACGTACCATAGCGATGATGGAGAAGTCGGGATATTTCTCGAAGCAATGATGACATCTCGGCGAATGGAAGTACACCAGCCACGGCTTCTTATTCCTGTACAGACATACATACTTCTAGACTACAAGCCCATGGAGAAAATCAACCAGTAAAATGAGCCAACGTGAATAACGCTTAAAACTGAGCGCTATGACGTCATTTTCGAACGGTACAGGCGAGTACATGAGTAAATATATATTTTTTTAACCTAATATAACGTTTGATAAAAAAAAGTTGCCGTACATAAATTTATGTCGAATTTTCAGCTTCAAAAGGTTATTAAAGATTTCTTAGATTTCCAATGTCTACGAATAACAACTACAGTTTGTTCGCGTTAAGAATGGAGTGAGTCATCATTGTTGGTCCATAGTGTGCGGGGCAAAGTGAAGGCACCCACACCCTCCAATCCCGTACTCACACAACCTACATAACCCCCCCACGTATCCATTCCGCAACCCATTCTTGTCCCACACCCTCATCCCGTACCATACACATTTATACCCCACATATAAAAAAAAGTAAAGCTAAGTAGCAACACATTAACGTCCTACTGCTGGGCACAGGTCTCCTCACTCATATGAGAGAGGGTTTTTAGAGCATAGACCCACCATGCTGCTCCACTGCGGATACATAGTACACAAGTGCACTCTCATAGTCCGATGTGACGAGAATCCGACACGACCGGAGAGAGATCAGGCGCAGGACCGACGGCTTAACGTTCTCTCCGAGGCACGGGGGTGGATCACGCTGCCAACTTCCCAACTTCGGGCAAATATTGAGATCTTAATAGAAAACTCAATATTGATTTTTGTATTAGCCCGACCCGGGACTCGAACCAAGGACCTCATGTTTGTAGGCGAACATGCTAACCACTAGACCATTGAGGCAGTTTTTGTTGAATTAATAAATACACCTACAGTTTCCAGTCACAGAGACTAGTCTGCGAAGTTGACTTTGTAATTTGAAAAGATTTGATTGGTTATTGGTTGGGTGCGGCATGGCAGGCCAAAAATGATAACTCACTGCATTCTTCACGCGAACAAACTGTATACACACCAAACCTTGTTTTGCGTAATAATTTTGTACATTGTTAATTTTATTTCTCGTTAGGCAACATATTTAATACTTGTCTCACTGCATTCTTAACGCGAACGAACTGTAGGTGTTGTTTTTTTCAGAAACTTAACTCAAGGTCGTTTCTTAAATATTCTATTAAATTTCTTCAAAGAATACCAATGTAAATAAAACATAAAATCACTCCTAACGGGTATATTTTGAATTATGAATTACCCTGTATATGTACTATATATTATATATTTCTGTTACTATATATTATTCGTGTATTAGAAAGATATAAAGGCAATAAAATAAAATAATTAAATATTCTATGAATGTGTTGTCAACTCACCCGCTCGGATTCAGTTCTTCAGCGATGACAGTCTTGGAGAAGGCCTGCCAGTTCAGTTTGACCACTTCATCAATCAGGTCCAGTGCCCACTCCATCATATACGGTGCTTGTGATAGATACTCGAGGTTAGTACTGGAAAAAATGAAAAGTGCGTGCGTACATAGTAAAGTGTAGACTTGTTTATATTTATATAATTTAGAATTTCGAAGACTTGGAGGGAGGGAAAAAGGTATATATGTTGGGAATTTAATTGTCGAAAATTAATATAAATAATTTACTGAAATTTCAAATGTCGTGTGGCAAATTAAAACGCCACATGTTATTTATAAATATTAAAACTACCTTCAAACGAATTAGCATATAAAACGCTGCACATCTTTGTGACGCTAAAAGCTTAAAGAAGTTTTATTTCAAATAACGGTGATACTCTACCATCATCATAAGTTGTCGTTGTCGTGAACCTTATTTCAATGTCATAAAGCCCATTTTCGATTGAAATGTGGGTGTCTATGGATTTGGTACAAAAAAAGCACAAAATTGTTGTTTATTTTACAATAGTTTTATCATGTAGTAAATATATTCTAGATAATAAATAAAAATAAGCATTTATTGAAAAAGTAAATTCTCTAGTAAACTGATGCGATTATTATTACTTAAACATAAAGCTTATTGTTCGCGACTTACCCCTTCGTTTTTTTTAATTTAAAAGGGTATTCTTATTTTTGTTAACTTAGACTCGTATATAAAAATGTTTGTTGACTATAGCGTGTATATATGTCGGAGAATAAGAGAGAACGGAGAAGCATAAAGCACAGGGGCGTAGGGTTCTCCGCCGACATAGTTATTAATTTCTTATACTGTGGGCGTTCGTGGGTAATGCCGGTGCAATCAAATACTTTATTAATTAACTCGTATTATAATGTTCAATCACTTAATGTTCCCGATATCAATTTACACAAACTCTTTAACAATAATAGCTAGGAACGCGACTATTCTAACAGTAGACAGCTCCGGCCGACCGCCGCTCGAGAAATGCCGAGAGACGGGCCGGACTGCCACCATTGTCTTTGTTATTCCCGAGAATAAAGTTCTTTGTGCAATTAATGTAAACCCTGTAATTGGCAAATAATAGAACGCAAATCATATGACGCCTTTATCTACAAATAAAGAAACGACCAACGTCGTTTACTTGTCACAGTAGTGCACGTTTGCCTGTCGCAAACATCACACAATAGAAAGCCAATTCAGCGTAAATGTTCCTGCTGAACAACAGTTCGATAGCAAAACATCATATCCTCGTCTGGTGACAAGTGGACGGCGGAGCGTTGGGTGAAGAATCTGGGTGGCGTTTTATTTCGATCCTGAATCTTCGCAAATGTGAGCTGACGAAGGGGCTCACACTTATTATTTATACGTCGCTGTGAAGCTTGTTCTACTGGCTTCTCAAAAATATAACTCTGATTGTTCCAAGTGTAAGAATTCCTCCGGATAAAAGGCACCGGGCATTGGCAGATTAAACAGAATACATTTATGAACTCAATGCAAAATACTACAAATAAATATAGAAAGATTGTTTAGACAAAAAAGAATGTAAAATGTCGGTAAGAGGATAACCAATCAAGTCTTTTCAAATTACAAATTCAAGTTCACAGAAAGGGGGGGACAACAATGTTGACTCACTGCATTCTTAACGCGAACGAACTGTAGTAAAACGAAAAGCTTCCTATCGCATTCTCTCATATGTTCAATCTTATCAATTTATGTGTCTGTCTCTTTTCACTGTCACTTCAAAAATGGTTTTAATGTAATAAAATACAATAAACTCACGTGTAGTGTTGCTTTGATCCTATCGGGTATAACCTCACAGTTGGTGTCCGTATGTTGCTGCAGAATCCACCACTGTCTTTAGAACACGACAAGACTCCAATTTTTAACGAATCCAATGGACGGAGCTGGAATAGTCAAAATAAAACAAGATTTATATATTTCGAAGAATAAGAGAGAGGGAGAAGAAGCATAAAGCTTAGGGGCGTAGGGGTCTCTGCCAACATAGTCATTAATGGCATCCATAATTTTAATTTCCATACTGTTGGTTGGATGGGTAATGTTGGTGCAATCAAACACTTTATTAATTAACTCAGTTTATAATGTTCCCGATATCAATTTACGATAGGAACGCGACAGTTTCAAAAGTCGACCGCATCGGCGGGTCGTCACCCGAGAACTGCCGAGAGAAGCGCGCCGGATTGTCACTTATTGACTCTACCCCACGCTGATAGACAGTTGGCGCCAGCGTTCCACAGACTAGCACTCCGACATATATATGTCGGACTTAAAACGGGAGTCGGGGGCGGACATCAGAAGGAAACATTAAAAGATAAGTTACATATTAATTATGCTTGAATATGACGAGGATATGACAAAGGCATAAGTCTGTTGAATTTATTATAGCAGTACTGGTTATCACAAAGACAACGGTCCATGCCCCGACGCAGTCACTAGGAACTGCGTACGGAACCCGACTTCTCGGCTCCGTTTACAGCACCCCTAGTGCAGCCTACGATCCGATGCACGTGCCTTTAACGAATTATTGCCATCTCTTTCTTTTTAACTATACTACTTCTTTAGCAACATGTACAAACATTTATGTCCGAGATATATTTATACAGCACACTACGCGATTATCCGCCTGAGCCGAGTGTGCGAGCGGAAGCACGGAACAAGCGATAGAGAAGCGCGATCGGTCTAACTCCACTGTTTAATACAATAACAACTTCTCAACAATAAAACGACTTTATATACAACCATTTTTTTTTATTTAGTTAAAAATGTGATAAGACGCAATTAGTCAAAGTGACTTAAAATATACCGGTTTTTATTAATTACACTAATACCCTATGATCGCATGCATCACATAATATCGCGTCAATAAATCATAACACGACATCGTGTGATATGCATATGTAAGTATGGATAATAAAAGTATACCTTTCTAGCCATTATTCTGAGTTCATGTTTCAAATTGTTGCATGTCCGTCCGCATTTAGACGGTAAGTACGCAACCACCCACACGTGATCGCGGCCGGCTGCACTCATCAGCTCTAAGGCTTGCTGTTCCGATATTTCAATATCTAAAAAATGTACAGAATGTGTTATAGGAGAATTAAATTAATTCAGATACGCATATTATGTTTATAACTTCATAAAGCAAGGGGTGGTAAAATATAAAAAAAATACACACATTTACTTATCTTACCGATATGTTCCCTACTCTTCACCTACATCTTCCCCGCACACACCTACTCGCCCCACACATGTTCAATTCCCAAACACTCATTTCGCACTCGCATCATTCCCCTGCCCTTACCCCTACAACCAACTCAACTCCCCACCCACCCATTCTGCACCTATACCCATGCCCACCCATACCCTTCCATCCTGTACCAACACTACCTACTCACCACTCTTACTCAACCCCCCACACACCCATTCCGCAACCATACCCTTAAATCACATACCCACACAATATATTCACCAGACACATACTCACCTCCTCCACACACCCATTCTGCACCCATACCATCACCCCACACACCCACACAACCTACTCACCCCACACACACACACATTCTTCTCCCACACCCTCCCCGCGTAACCACACACGCCTATTTACCCTACCCATACCCTTCCATCCTCTACCCACACTACCTACTCACCACTCTTACTCAACCCCCCACACACCCATTCTGCAACCGTACCCTTTAATCACATACCCACACACATATTCACCTCCCCCACACACCCATTCTGCACCCATACCATCACCCCACATACCTACACAACCTACTCACCCTACACACACACATTCTTCTCCCACACCCTCCCCCCGCTACCACCCACGCCTATTTACCCTTTACCCATACTCAACCTCCACACATTCTGCAGTCACACTCTCCCCCCTGTACCTACGCATACTTAACCCCACACACACCCAATCCCTCCTCACCTTTTCACTCTCCTGTCCCTCATATGCACGTACCCACGTACTTACTCCCACCACACAAAACCCCACACCCCTTTGAATATATACACCTACAGTTTATTCGCGTTAAGAATGCAGTGAGTCATCAATGCTGGCCCGTCTTGCCCTGCCCAATGAAATCTTTTCAAATTACTGTTAATTTTATCTCTCTTAAGGCAACATATTTAGTACCTTCTTTTCAAAAGAAGATGAAATTTGAGAAACAAAAAGTAAGTAAGTAGCAGCCCATTAACGTCCCACAACTGGGCACAGGCCTCCTCACTCCGAAGAGCGAAGGTTTTTAGAGCATAGACCCACCACGCTGCTCCACTGCGGATTGGCAGGCATAGTACACAAGTGCACTCTCTATTCCTTCACTCTCATAGTCCGATGTGACGGGAATCCGACACGACCGGAGAGAGATCAGGCGCAGGACCGACGGCTTAACGTGCTCTCCGAGGCACGGGGGTGGATCACACCGCCAACTACCCAACTTCGGGCAAATATTGAGAAAATCTTAAATAGAAAACTCAATATTGATTTTTGAAGTGGCCCGACCCGGGACTCGAACCCAGGACCTCATGTCTGTAGTCGAACATGCTAACCACTAGACCAATGAGGCAGTTGAAAAGAAACAAAAAGTGTTTCAGTCAAACCCTGACACATTAGAAAGTCAATGAAAAGGGGTTAGGTCTCTAGACTCACTCACTTACTCGTCATGAAATGTACAAAAAAATGTCAGTAAAGTGTCTACTTTAGTTTCGACTGAAAATAAAATCAATATAGAATACGTCTCACCATTACTCTCCCTAATAAGTTGTATAAACTCCAGCATCTCATCTTTGCTGGCGTGACCGTTGTATGTGTATCGTCTCGTCTCGTTTTGGAGTAAAACCACGGGCTGGTTGCTAGCAACCAGACGACAATACTCGTCCGTATGGAGATTACACGACATGATGCCGAACTGTAAACAATTGCTGCTCATTATTTTCTTTAAAAATCGAGAGCGGCTGAATTGAATTTAATTATTTAAAAGTTGAGTAAATTTAAAAACAATACTTGGTATATAGTAAAACAACAATTTCGCTCTCCCTCAGAAATTATTCCAACCTATCAAACATTTGATGTTTAAAATAATACTTTTTGACATTTGACATTGACAACTTCTGAATTTCTGAACGCAGCTATAATATTTGACAGACTTTGGCGGGAACCTGTGCGTAGAGGTGTTTTTTTCAAGTGAAACTTCTTTTAAGGATGAAACGCATGATAAGCGTCACGAAGATGTGCAGCGTTTCTATGCTAATTTAATTGGAGGTTAGGTAGTTTAATATTTTCAAATAACACGTGGCATATTTATTTACAATTCGTCATTTAAGATTTTCATCAAATTATTTGTATTCATTTTCAATATTTTAATGACAAATTATTGAAATTTCTAACATATCTTCCTTTTCCCCTCCCTCTAAGTCTCGGAAATCTAAATAGATTTGTATAAATTTTTTTACGCACGCACTTTTAGTAATTTTATTGATTGCCGCGTCGGCTAGTAATTATATATGTCGGAGAAAAAGAGCGAAAAAGAATGTTCTCGCCGACGCCGATAATGGGGTCCATTATTCAATCTCCAAACTGTGGGCGTCGGTGGGTAATGATGGTGCATTCAAACACATTATTAATTAACTCAGATTATAACGTCCAATCACTTAACGTTCCCGATATCAATTTATACAAACAGTATCAACAGTCTGGCAGATTGCCACCCGAGAACTGTCGAGAAACGCTGTCGATCTGTGGCTCATTGACTCTGTTCGGCGCCGATGAATAACACCGGCGTTCCTGAAACTACTTTGCTCCGACATATATTTTAACCGAGTAGAGATTTTGCAATATAATAATAAGCAAATATATAAAACCAAGAATAAAGATAAAACGGTAGATTTCAAGTTACTTACGCTGATCCCTGAATCGGCTAACTCAGAGCTTAGTTCTGTGAATGGATCCAGGAGATGTTCCCAGGAAACTCCATACGGCCCCACCAATAGCACCCACGCGGACATGTCTAAAACATTTGATTATAAGAGGATATCAACGACTCAGCCTAGCTAATAGACGCTTAACAATGATCCACGTGTGTAATCGCTACAGTTTGGTCGCGTTAGGAATGCAGTGAGTCTTCATTCTAGCCCCGCCCCCAACCAATCAAATCTTTTCAAATTACAAGGTCAAGTTCATAGTGACCAGTTGAAATGACGCTAGAATGGTATCTCACTGCATTCTTAATGGCACCAAACTGTAGATCATTGCGGTCCATTTGATTAAAGTAGCGTGTTAACCTGATTCTACTATACGTGATTAGTTGCGCACAAACACTCATTAAACATCTACACGTAGAGACATACACACACACATATCACTTAAACGTAAACCAGACAGTCACTTAAACGTAATTTTGTCAGAATTTGTATTTCATTTTGCAAAGGCCACCATTGTGGTACAGAATAATTAATTGTGGCGTAGTTTTGTAACAATTTGTATTCTATTTTATAAAATGCCACCATTGTGGTACGAAGTAATAAAATATGGCGTAATTTTGTAAGAATTTGTATTCTATTTTAGAAAAGCCACCATTCTGGTACAGATTAATTAAATGCGGCGTAGTTTCGTAACAATTTGTATTCTATTTTAGAAAAGCCACCACTGTAGTACAGAGTAATTAATTGTGGCGTAGTTTAGTAACAATTTCTATTCTATTTTATAAAAGCCACCACTGTAGTACAGAGTAATTAATTGTGGCGTAGTTTAGTAACAATTTCTATTCTATTTTAGAAAAACCACCATTGTGGTACAGAATAATTAAATGTGGCGTAGTTTTGTAACAATTTGTATTCTATTTTAGAAAAGCCACCATTGTGGTACAGATTAATTAAATGTGGCGTAGTTTCGTAACAATTTGTATTCTATTTTAGAAAAACCACCGTTGTGGTACGGAGTAATTAAATTTGGCGTAGTTTTGTAACAATTTGTATTCTATTTTAGAAAAACCACCATTGTGGTACAGAATAATTAAATTTGGCGTAGTTTTGTAACAATTTGTATTCTATTTTGTAAAAGCCTCCACTGTAGTACAAAGTAATTAATTGTGGCGTAGTTTTGTAATAATCTTTATTCTATTTTATAAAAGCCACCACTATAGTAGAGTAACGAGATGGCGCTATACCTCCGTCCAATATTTTCTGGAGATCCGAAGCTGAGAGAGTGTGTAAGGGATGCGCTTCAGCGGCTTGTCTCAGGGTCTGTCTTGTGGGAAGCGAGAAGAACCTTTGATAAGCCCCTCCCACTTTTAAGACCGCCCACGCCGGGGCTTCCTCAACTTGCAAAGAGGTACAAAGCTGTTCCTCCTTCTCGCAATCAATTTCACCTGCAAAGTTAACAATCATTCTTAAATACTCTCCACTAAAATTATCTCATTAAAAATTAACTCATTCAATTAAACTGTTTATTAACCGGTAAGATTGCATATGGCATGTGTTGCCATACTTTATTTCGTACAAATTTAGATTCATACAAATTCAAGTAACTCTATCTCATAAATAATTGAGACGGCATGCATTGTATTGCTTTTTTACATGTTTTTATGTACTGAGATCAAATTCAATGGAATCATGTCCTAAATCGGATATAACAGATGTGGCAATGTACAAATTTAAAAATAAATACACTTTTTAATTTAAAAATCCATATGGAATTAGAAAGGCCTGTGTTGCAATGCCTTTTTAAATTTTTTTTTGGTCAAGGATTCAACACATTAATCGATAACTTTCAAGCTTAAATAAATAAATGAAACAGCATTGAATATCTTAGACATAATTAATACCCGACATGTTTAGCAATGTTACAATATAGCAAACATTTATCTTTATATTACTTCTTACCAAAGTTCATTTCAGGAATAGTTGCCATCAGCTGATTCAACAAAAGTCTGTCCACATTTTCCTTTGAGAAAAATAATACCCACGGAGTATCATCTCCGTTACGCAGATCATTACGTATTTTCTGAAATAATATAATAATTTCAATCTTCGATTTTTTATTGAACAAGTGGAGTTTACATTATTAAAAACCTATTTTTATTTGAACAAGTAGAGTTTACATAATTAAAACCTATTTTTATTTGAAAAAGTAGAGTTTACATAATTAAAAACCTATTTTTATTTAAACAAGTTGAGTTTACATTATTAAAAACCTAGTATTATGTGGTCAAATGGAGTTTGCATGATGAAATAACTATTTTTATGAAAAAAGTAGAGTTGGCATTATTAAAAACCATCTTTATTTGAAAAAGTAGAGTTTCCATAATTAAAACCTATTTTTATTTAAACAATTGGAGTTTGCATTATTAAAAACCTATTTTTATTTGAACAAGTACGAGTTTACACAATTAAAACCTATTTTTATTTAAATAAGTACGACTTTACATAATTAATACCTATTTTTATTTAAACAAATGGAGTTTGCATTAATTAAAACCTATTTTTATTTGAACAAGTATGAGTTTACATAATTTAAACCTATTTTTATTTAAACAATTGGAGTCTGCATTAATTAAAACCTATTTTTATTTGAACAAGTACGAGTTTACATAATTTAAACCTATTTTTATTTAAATAAGTACGACTTTACATAATTAAAACCTATTTTTATTTAAACAACTGGAGTTTGCATTAATTAAAACCTATTTTTATTTCAACAAGTACGAGTTTACATAATTTAAACCTATTTTTATTTAAACAATTGGAGTTTGCATTAATTAAAACCTATTTTTATTTGAACAAGTACGAGTTTACATAATTTAAACCTATTTTTATTTAAACAATTGGAGTCTGCATTAATTAAAACCTATTTTTATTTGAACAAGTACGAGTTTACATAATTTAAACCTATTTTTATTTAAACAATTGGAGTCTGCATTAATTAAAACCTATTTTTATTTGAACAAGTACGAGTTTACATAATTTAAACCTATTTTTATTTAAACAATTGGAGTCTGCATTAATTAAAACCTATTTTTATTTGAACAAGTACGAGTTTACATAATTTAAACCTATTTTTATTTAAACAATTGGAGTCTGCATTAATTAAAACCTATTTTTATTTGAACAAGTACGAGTTTACATAATTTAAACCTATTTTTATTTAAACAATTGGAGTCTGCATTAATTAAAACCTATTTTTATTTGAACAAGTACGAGTTTACATAATTTAAACCTATTTTTATTTAAACAATTGGAGTCTGCATTAATTAAAACCTATTTTTATTTGAACAAGTACGAGTTTACATAATTTAAACCTATTTTTATTTAAACAATTGGAGTCTGCATTAATTAAAACCTATTTTTATTTGAACAAGTACGAGTTTACATAATTTAAACCTATTTTTATTTAAACAATTGGAGTCTGCATTAATTAAAACCTATTTTTATTTGAACAAGTACGAGTTTACATAATTTAAACCTATTTTTATTTAAACAATTGGAGTCTGCATTAATTAAAACCTATTTTTATTTGAACAAGTACGAGTTTACATAATTTAAACCTATTTTTATTTAAACAATTGGAGTCTGCATTAATTAAAACCTATTTTTATTTGAACAAGTACGAGTTTACATAATTTAAACCTATTTTTATTTAAACAATTGGAGTCTGCATTAATTAAAACCTATTTTTATTTGAACAAGTACGAGTTTACATAATTTAAACCTATTTTTATTTAAACAATTGGAGTCTGCATTAATTAAAACCTATTTTTATTTGAACAAGTACGAGTTTACATAATTTAAACCTATTTTTATTTAAACAATTGGAGTCTGCATTAATTAAAACCTATTTTTATTTGAACAAGTACGAGTTTACATAATTTAAACCTATTTTTATTTAAACAATTGGAGTCTGCATTAATTAAAACCTATTTTTATTTGAACAAGTACGAGTTTACATAATTTAAACCTATTTTTATTTAAACAATTGGAGTCTGCATTAANTGTACGCGTCGACGTTGGCAGGGCGTGCGTACACAAATGCGTGTAGTGCGTGTACGCGTCGACGTTGGCAGGGTGTGCGTACACAAATGCGTGTAGTGCGTGTACGCGTCGATGTTTGTTGGGCGTGTGTGCACGAGTGTGTGTAGTGTGTGGGTGTTAGTATGGCATGTGCACACAAATGTGTGTAGTACGTGTGTGCACGAGTGCGTGTAGAATGTGTGTGCCGGTAATCATAAGGCATGTGTGTGTATATCTGGTAAAGAACATGTGTGTGCTGGTGTTCGTAATGCGTGTATTTGGATTTGTAGTGAATGAATTTATGAAGAAATACACGTTCACATAAAGCATTATTCCTTGTTTATGTAAAAAAATCGGCTGAAAAGTGTATACTTACAAGATGATAAGCCAGTCTTGTCAAAGAGTTATCATCGAAACTGTCTTCATCTACTATATATACTACAGGTTTGTCTGTGTTCTTCAACACCTGTGTCACCTTCGGTACATGAGCCCGACTACGGATGAACTTCATGACGAAATCATCCAGGGCCTCCCATGTATGGGCACCGTTGTAATAAATATAATTGCCCTTTTTACCCTGAAAACATTACGTAAATAGAGTATTGGCGTAAATAAAATCTACGCCTCTCAACATTAGGCCATTGATTAAGGAGAAACGTCTAGAATGAAAACCGTTATGTGAAAAAATACCCTGGAATGTTCTATACTTACGTTGGGGTAGAACAAGAGGGTCGGGTAGCTACCAATCCTCATGTTGTTGTAGCAAAATGAATTGTAATATTTACAATTCACAGCGCCGATTTTAACCTATAAGCAAAATCGATTATAAGTATCGATTATAGTGTAATTGTCTTGCACTAGTAAATTACTCCTTAAAAATAAAGTAAGTGAAATTGATTATAAGTCTCTTTGTATCGACTGGCCATATCGATTATGATATAATTGTCGATTTTAATTATCAATTCTTCAACTTTATTACCGAGTACTTTCTTTCTAGTAGCTGCTTTAAAATAAAATAAACGAAATATAATTCAAGTCTCGATTTTCCGTATCAATTATGATATAATTATCGATTGTTAGTATCAATTGTAATTATCGATTACGATTTAATTGTCCAAATCTAGTGGTTTACTCCTTCAAAATAAAGTAAACGAAAACGATTATAACTCGATTGTATAGACTGTCCAAATCGATTATGATATAATAGTTTAAAATTAGTAGTATACTCTTTTAAAATAAAGTAAGCTAAGTCGATTATAAGTCTCGACTGTATCAATTATGATATAATTGTCATTTATAATTAGGAGTTCTGCAACTTTTTTTACCCAGTAGTAGTCGATGCTATAACTTGTTTGTATCGATTATAATGATCAATTCTGAATTTTACAGAGTTATGTTTTAACTAACATTTACTCCTTTAGAATAAAGTAAGCGAAATTGATTAAAACTCTCGATGGTATTGACTGTCTATATCGATTATCACAAAATTGTCGATTATAATTATCAATTCTGCAACTTTTTTGTTCCGAGCAGTGGTTTAACTAGTAGTCCACGCTTGTAACTCGATTGTATTGAATATAATATGATCGTCGATTATAATTATCACGTTTGCAACTTTTCTTATCGACTACTGTTTTAACTAATAGTTTACTTAAATTACAGTAGGCGAAATCGATTATAAGTCTCGTTGTATCAACTGTCCATATCGATTATAATTGTCGATTATAATTATCAAATCTATAGCTTTTCTACCGAGTACTCTTTTAAAATAAAATATGTGAAATCTATTCAAAGTCTCGATTACATCGATAATCATATAATTGTCGATTATACGTATCGATATTGTATCTTTTTTTAATCGTATATCGTTTCAACTAGTTCACTACTTTATACCAAAGTTTCATTTAGTTAATTACTGGATTCTTTGTATACAGAAATTAATTTAACTGTTAGAATAAACTAAACCTATATGAAAATAGATAAAAGATTAGAAAAATGAAAATCGCTTTTTGACATTGAATGGCGTATGTTGTGTAAATTTCACCCTAAAATTGCAGATCTCTCAATAGTGAGAAAACCAAAATTAAAAAGGAACAAATTTCAGTTTCGAAAAGTCACTTCAGATTCTTGCTAAAATTAAATATTTCAATTACTTAAGCTTAAGTCATTGTAAACTTGGTCCGTTGAAATTCAAGATTATTGGTAATATATATGTCGGAGTGCAATAGTCTGTGGAACGCTACCGCCATGTATCGGCGTGGGGCAGAGTCAATAAGTGGCAGCCCGGCGCGTTACTCGGCAGTTCTCGAGCGGCGATCGACCGGATCAGTCGACTATTGAAACTGCCGCGTTCCTAGCTATTATTGTTAATGAGTTTGTGTAAATCGATATCGGTAACATTAAGTGATTGAACATTATAATCCGAGTTAATTAATAAAGTTTGAGATAGCACCAACATTACCCATGAACTCCCACAGTATAAGAAATTAAATTATGGATTCCATTAATGACGATGTCGGCGGGGAACCCTATGCTTTACGCTTTTTCCCCTTCTCTCTTATTCTCCGACATATAGATATATATTGGAGTCAAATAGTTTTCGGAACGCCGGCGCCATCTACCTATTGGCGCTGGACAGAGTCAATGTCACAAGCCGGCGTGTGTGCTATATAGTTTTTGGAGTGAACGCCCGCCGGTGTGGTCGGCTGTTGAAACTGTCGCGTTCCTAGCTATTATTGTTAAGGTGTTTGTGTAAATTGATATCGAGAAAATTAAGTAATTGAACATTATAATCTGAGTTAATTAATAAAGTGTTTGGTTTCACCAACATTACCCATCAACGCCCACAGTATGGAGATTGAATTATGGAATCCACTAATGATGATGGCGGCGAAGCCCTATGCCCATGCTTCTTATCTCTTATTCTCGAACATATAAATTGCCGAGTTTTAATTATAATGTATAAAACTTATAATATAAGTGTGTATGTAGTATAAAAGTTTGCTCACAATTCCTTTGTAGTTCTCGGCTAGTTTTTTCCAATGATCCACTAAGTTTTGACATGGCGGGCAGAATGGTGAATAGAAGTTCACGAAATGTAGACCCTCGCTTAGATACGCATCTAGAATTGAAAAGTAGAATAACAAACATTATTCACCCCTAAACAATATTAAAGCTGTATCATTTCAATAGCTTTGAATTGAATTTGCGATTGGTTTGTTGTATTTGATTGCACGATCACAAGTTTGCAAGTTCACACGATTAAAAAGCTTATCTTACATAATCTAATTTGTCATAACCACGATATCGTAAATTTGTAAAATGAATGCAGTGTTTTTTATTTTCAACATCAAGAATCAGAGATATGTCATTGGCAAATAGCATGACATGAAACATATGTTTATTATAATGAAGCAAATTATTTATATATACGAGTATTAGGAATAGGAAAGGACCCATAGGGGACCCTTGTAGCACACCTAATACTATAGATGATCCTAGTTATCCGATATCAATAATTAGTATATTACGTATGAAGCAAACACATTTAATGTATAATCCTTAACATAAATTTGTTTTATTACAGAAAAAGGATAACGTCTTTTACACAGTCAAAGGCCTTTTAAAGATCAAAGAAGATGATGATTTAGACGCTAATTTAATGAGTTCATAAAAAAAACTGCTTTTTTGAGTGCTCATGACGATTTAATGATGATTTTGAATTTGCCGGTAGTTTGCACATGTATTAAGTATTGTTATGAATATTTTTAAATTCTTCTACCTATTATTTAAGTGTTTAATGATAATCAGCAATGTCATAGCCATCATATAGGAGTTACTAATATTGATTGTACTGAAATAATTGTTAAGTTGTATAATATTATATTTTTTTTACAAATAAGTTAGTTCTTTACCCATATCGTTTGTCACCATCATCATCAAGTTACAGTAAACTAGTTGTATTTGAATGTACTTTGATGATCTCGATAATCTTAGTGTTTGAATACATGATTAGCCTTTATAAACTTTGGCGAATAGAGAATTCTGAATGCTCAATTTTTAAATATTCATAGACATGTCATGTAATTATTGTATCGTCACTTATCATCATGTCAGGTCGGACACAATGCTAATTTGTACAAAATAAAACAAATACATTAAAATAACAAAAGTCAGCGCGAGTTAGAAACGTTAGTCAATTAACTTTTTACACAAGGTCAAAGACTCTAATGAAACTGGATCTACTGAATACTCACAAAAACTCCCGCCAGTCAACGTCTTAACATACGGGTCCTCGTGATATAATCCATTATAATACAGATTATTGTACTCTGTTTGAGAACGAGAATCATATTTCCTAGTATAAGATTGTTGAGATCCGTATAAGTCGTATTTGTGCCTTTTCTCGGGGTCCTTCAGTGTTTCGTACGCTTCCGTTATTTCTAGGAACCTTTTTTGTTCTTCGGCGTTCTAGAAGATAAAGAGATTTTGCTAGTTTTTCAGTAGCTTTGACAGCATTGCTAGCATAATGTTGAGAGTACTCTCTTGGCTAACAACAACCCTGAATTCGGAGAAATTTAGGACCGAAAAACCTCATGCTCTAAAAACCCTTAAGTACAAATTGAGGCTCTATAGAATACTGCTGGAAATTAAAACTAAGTCATTTAGTAGTACCTTGGTATCACGGATTTATTTGACAGTTATTGCATTTGCTTCTTTCAAAAATTTGTTAACATTAACATATATATCATCATTTAAAAGTTCGTCATCTAAACATGCATGTGAATTGGTTTTGCTGTTTTAGATTTATTTTACAACGAATGTATATTTAACTAATACATTTTTAAATTCGCAACATCATTTACGTAGAGCATCCTAAATTAGTCAATTTAAAAACAATCTACTGGTACTGAAAGAATTTTCTAAATCAGTCCAGTAATTTTTAGCTTGATTAAAAATATAAACAAGAATTCAAAGTTTTCTTCTATAATGATAAAGAAGAGATTTATTTGTAATACTTTGTCTCAGAACTTTCCTTTACAGGACATTTGACATTCTCTTTAGATTGAGATTTTTAAATTCATTATATCTTTTGAATAGAATGTCCGATTTGAACAGTATTTTACAGGTACTGAAACGGTCTTTAATAAGATAAGGATTAATACAGAGGTGTGTATAATACTTCCGTTCAGATTATGAGATACACAAATTCATAACCTAATCAATATACACATTTTACTTTGCGACGAGTATATATATCATGAATACACTTTTAAATTCGTAACATCATTTACGTAGAATGTCTGAATTCAAAATGCAAAACTTTCTTCTATAATATTAGAGAAAAGATTTATTTTTAACTGGGTTCAAAAAAAGGAGCAGGTTATCAATTCGTCTGTATTTTTTTTTTAATGTTTGTTGCCTCATATCTTCCGACTGGGTGGACCGATCTTGATTTTTTTTGAAATGAAAGGTGGTGCTCATCATAGGGTCCTATTTTTTTAAAATTCAGTTCTGATGACGACATCCACGAGAAAACCCGATAAGTGTTAAATTTGACGAATAACTCAAGATCACGTCAACCGATTTCGATGATTCTTTTTTTATTGGAAAGTATATACTTCAAGGGTTGTTTTGTGATAGTTTGGTTAGGTTCTCATGATGGAATCCATGACAAAGAGCACTTTAATATATGTTAAAACTTAAAGTCTCCGAACTTCCCAAATCAAGACATTTGACAATCTGGAGTTCGACAAAGGGATACATTATTTTATTTATATTGACATTTTTAAATTCGTTATATCTTTTGAATGGAATGTCCGATTTTAAT
Organism: Elymnias hypermnestra; assembly: GCA_015832385.1. Classification (NCBI taxonomy): domain Eukaryota; kingdom Metazoa; phylum Arthropoda; class Insecta; order Lepidoptera; family Nymphalidae; genus Elymnias; species Elymnias hypermnestra. Next base: position 3,719,763 of record JACTOM010000888.1, read on the forward strand.
AATTTGAAAAGTTTTGTACAGTTATTGAAAAGGTCTTTAATTATTTAATAGGAGAAGGATTAATACAGAGATATTAATAATATGGTTTGATCATTGTCCGCACTTTTATTAACTTTTGAAACGCAAAAGGTAGTTATAGTGGCATAACTACAGTAGTTAGACATATGGTATTGAGGACTTTTTTGTAGATATTAATACGTTCTGTAATATTGTAAAACATTTTTTTTATCATCAATAGTTTTCGCAGCGCAGCATCCCTATTTTTTTTTTTTGAGAAAGTAATATAGCTCAGTGAAAATGCAGCTTCCTCATGGTGAAATCACAAACATACAAACAAAACCACAAACATTTCCTCCTTATAATAAAAGTAATTTTAAATAACGAGTAATGGACATATGGTCCAAAAATTGCTAAATCTTGATACAAGTTTGTATGATATGTGGTAATACAAAAGTGTGGGCAGTGTGTGGGCAATGATTTAGGTCAAGCATAATTCTTGACTGTGTATTTCCATTTGTTGCAAAACTAATGAAATGTTAGCTAATGTTTGGCATTTAGGATATTGTACCTATGATCTAGCCAACCGATGTGTCCCAAATCCATATCATTTAGACTACTAAACTCACTACCTCAATTACTAGGTACATACATGCATAGCATCATGCCTCATTCCCATAGGGGTAGGCAGAGACAACATCCTTCCACTTGCCATGATCCTTGCATATCTCCTTCGCTTCTTTCAATCTCATTAAACCTTTCATACAAGTTCGTCGGTTTAGAGTACTCTTGACCTGGCCGTTATTTAAAATGTCCTGGATTTGGTCCAGGAACGTTCGCCTTGGTCTTCCCCTTCCAACTTTCGCATTCACTCTTGACTCATAAATCCTTTTTGTCAGTCTCCTTTCATTCATTCTCTCTACATGCCCAAACCATCTAAGCATACCTTTCTCAATTTTAGTCACTACGTCTTCTTTTATACCACAACGTTCTCTTATCACACTATTTCTTACTCTGTCACTCAGTTTTAATCCACTCATGCTTCTCAACGCTCTCATCTCTACCGCATTTATTTTACTTTTGTGATTCTTCTGCCATACCCAACTTTCACTACCATACATAAGTGTTGGCACCAACACTCCAGCATGCACAGCCAGTCTAGCCCTTTGAGACATCATCTGGTTATTCATAAAGGCGTGCAGAGCACCATTTACCATATTCCCTGCATTCACTCTCCTTTCAATATCACTTTCACATGTTCCATCTTTTGTAAATTTAGATCCCAAGTATACAAATTCTTTCACCTCTTCCACTTGTTCCCCATCTATCAAAATATTGCCGTTAATCATAGATTCATCTCATTCAAAAAGCATAGCTTTCGTTTTGTTTACATTCACTTTCATTCCTTTCCCTTTTAAAGCTTCGTTCATAATATTCAGCATCTCTTGTAGCTCAATAGCGGATGACGCAAGTATTACTCGATCATCAGCGTAGAGTAAACATTTGATGAGTGATTCATTCATTCTTAACCCATACATACATTCTTTGAAATCTGTCAAACATTTATCTATGAATAGGTTTAATTGTATTTTGAAGGAAAATCACCAAAATGTTATAAATATTAAGTGAAAACTTCTTCAACATTGTGATTTGAAAGTCAATGTAACAAAAAAGTGACAGCATAAAGAAATAGACATTAATTTGAATCTTAAACTCAATGCAGTGCGTATTAATTTTTATTGCTAAGAGGTTCTCTAACTGTGTGATGCTTTAAGGAATGTTAGTAAAATTAGGCATTAAATTTTTCAATACAATTCTCTTATACCACTTGCGAATTGCACACAAGATTTTTGTAATAATTATTCTTACAAGTAGTCCAGATAGTCAAAACAATTGTCTTACCGAGTTTTTATCAGGGTGTAATTTTACAGCTAATTTCTTGTAGGCTTGACGTATCTCTTGTGTTGAAGCACTCTTAGACACACCCAATATCTGATAATATGTCAAACTACTTGGCTTTACCGTATATAAGAATATGCAAAAAATTTCAAATAGTACAAGTAACTTCATCCTGAAAATAATGTAAGCAATTAAGCAAATATTAACAATATATATTAACATGATAAGAGCTTATTCATTGTTGTTATCAGCTGCAAAACATGACTCTTTGTCACGTTCCACCTGAGCCATGAACAAGTGATAGAGAGGGACAATCAGCCTAATTCCACAAATAAACTTTTATTGCATATTTACTTAAAATTAGGTCAGATGAAATTAAAGTCCATACTCTGATATACAGGGCACCTATTTTTTTGCTGCAAATTACATTCTCAGCCTATAGTGTGGATCTCTCTTGATATGAGAATGTCCACAAAAAGCCAGCAGAACCATCTTCATCCAGATCCAGACGGTCCAGATCTCCAATGGTGAATTTAGCTCTGGTGCCTCACGACAAATCCAACCTAAGGGTTCGGTTCAGGGAGAGTAGACAAGCAAAGTCTCACTTCCCTTATGTTCATATCTAGTTTCTCCTTCTGCAAGATTGTCATCCTGCAGAAGGGGGCAAGTGCTCACCAATATGATTTATGACCAAGCATAGCACTCACTATGCTGAAGAGTGAGAGTCACTATGTATAAAAGATCTGCAAGGGTTGAATGAAACCCACTGTCTAAGTGGGCCCTACTGCGAAATAAAATAGATTAAATTCCAGCGGAGCCCTCTTTATCAACAGAGATTATTATCACAGCATCCAAATACAATGGCATCCCAAATGTAAAATAGGCAAAGTAGAGAATTTCCCTAATATGCCTGACGGAAATCGAGCTCAGGACGTCTTCTAGCGAAGCGAGTACAACAACTATAGCAACAATCGGGTCCGACAATAAATATTGTTACATTTGCCGGTTCCTATTTCCCTATTAATGAATATGAAGTGCAATGCAATTATAAGTTTAGAAATAACTAAAAGATTCCACATTCGAAAGTACTTTTAAAACTTCATTACCTTTTACTTACATTAAAAAAAACCTTGTTGTTCGAAATTTAAATATAACAATGCCGATCAAACAAAACGTGTGTTTGTTTATTTTACACAAAATACAGCGTCCACAATTTAATATATCACTACGTCTAATATAAATAATTATATTACTTAATAATTTCCTAAACAGTTCGTGATTATTTGGAATAAACGAACTTTTCTAGTGTTTAAACCTTGTATGGCTATCGCCTGTCACACTATCACATATTTTACTATACGAGTTATGACATTGACACTGTTGTTTGTTCTTTTAATTTCCTTATTTTACGGCCTTGGACTCACAAATAAGTAAGGCTTATGAGTCCAAGTCCATATAATATGATCTTAAAGTACAAAAATTCAATTTTTAAATCATATCGTAGGGGACTTATGCCTGTACGTCAAGCTTGTAAACTATTGAAATAACAAATATGATTTTTCTCCAGATTTTATATACATCCAATTAATAGAGTTGAGCGATATTATTCTTAACCTTTTTAGGTTCGTTACCTTTAAGACAAACATTCAGCTCACAGCAGCATTCAACAGGAACTCAGAATCTTTTTCTTTACTTACTTACCGTTGTTTATACCACTTTGATAGGAAGTGAATTTCTGCACGGTCTTGCTGTGCAATAGTGTAAACACTGGTTTTATTAGTGGAAGTACTGGACTCAACTCCAGGTAGGACAAGTTCAGTAAAATTCATTTTTTAATGTGTCTAGGAATTTAATGCCAAGGATAGTTACCAACCTTATTGGAAAGATATGCCGTCAGGAATAAAATTTATATTACGAAAACTGTGTAAAATAAGTCCGAGATAAATTACCTTTTATTAGATTAGAAAAAACGAAAACACGTTTATTCGAATTGTACAAGTTACAAAATTAAGAAAATATAGTAATAATAAAATACAATCCGAAAAGCGCTAATGTTCAGCTAATTCCTTGTAAGGCCACGGACATTAACAGTAGGCCGTATAAAACAAAAACCTTAAACGTAAAATTACTTACAGGCTAGCCTTAAGACAATATAAAAAGTTGAAATCTATATACCTAGCTTTATAAAACTTATACAAATTATACCTAATAACTTAAAGCTTAGAAAAATATAAATATACATACTTTTTCTTTTTACATATTCTATACAGATACATCAGCCACAATATTTTCAAGTTCAATTTGTTTTTTTAGCAAGAAATTTAATAATTCATATTTAAACGTATATCTACTTTGGAATTCTTTATGGGCAGTGGAATATTGTTCCAGCACCTAATGGCTGCGTATTTATAGATTATGAAGCAATAAAAAAGTATATTAGCTAATATCTGTGATTTCGACTGCGTAGAATGGCTATCATACTTTTTATCGATTACACTTATTGTCTAAGCCTTTATGACTTGATCTATCTCGAATTCTCGTTGTGAACTGATGTGAAGTTACCCCCGTATCTACTTCAGTGTGGCTAGCTAGTAACCAGTGTGGTCAGCTTACAAACGAGTGTGGCCCTTTACAAATTAGTAATGTAGTAGTTATTCTAGAAATATTTATTGATTGTTTTTTTTTGATTGTAATATTATTTTATTTCATTAATACTTACAATTCTTGTGATATTATTTTTTAATTAATTGTATGATAACATTGGTCTACGCTATTCATTATAATAACAAGTAAGCATGTTCTATGAAATTGATTAATGGGCGAAATCATGTTTTTTAAAAGTTTCGTCGTGCTGTTAGCAGCTGAAATAAATTAATCTCAAACATGTACAATAAATGAATGATTTATATATACTCTATTGAGTAATGAACAGTTTTTCACTAATTGTACATACAAATATCAGTCTGTTTATTTCGACGTATTTTTGAAAGGGCTGGATTGATTTATTCAGAACTGAATAATTTTTCCAATGCCTGGAAATTATGCAGGTAATACTGCGGCTAACGTTTAAGATAATTATAATTTTGCGAGCCTTTATTTTTGAACAGTTTAGTTATCATAACAAGATAGTATTATATTACAATTGATTAATTACCTGCGAATTCACATTTATGATTTATTGAAGGATTCCCAAATAACGGTACATTTAACTTCATCGTGAAACTTATGACTGGTTTTTTTATCGTTAGGAGGTTAACATTTGACTATAATATCGCGCGTTAACTCGTTAAGTGACTATTTGCCTTTTATTGGTTTGTACACAGAATTGTATTGTAACGCAAATTTATTGCTTGGCGGTGCGTCTTTGCTGGTAGACTGGTACCTAGTTATGACCGAAACCATCGATAAGTTTATTAATCTGTAATGAATTAAAATGGCGGCGATTGTAAGTTGACAGTGACAATGTCGTACGAAAGCTCGAAGAGAAGTGACAGAATTATATAGGTATAATCTGTGGAGGATCCTCATAGGATACCGGGACGCCGCGGACTCTTACCGGCTAAAAAAGGACCCGCTATCCTACGCACTGTCACAATGGCGAAGCGACAGGTTAGCTATAGAGTAAAAGTGAGCACGCCGCCGTGACTCCCCGTGAGGGGCCCCTACCTTGATCCTAAGGATCGAGCTACCTATGGGGCAGCGCGAAGGCGCGCCGCCCGACAACCTACGGAGCCTCGCTACGTGGGACGACGGCCTCTGCGGTCCGCCGTCCCAGAGGCTAGTGCTAAGGGGGAAGACGGCGGTCGTGAGCCGCACGTCGTCTCCCCGGATACCTACGACGGAGGGCGTGGGCGGCGGGATCGCCTACCGACGCCGCTCCGCGGCCTCTTTCAGCGACATCACCTCGTCGCTAAAGGAGGCCACCGCATTTCAACACTCCCTCCGCTCCACCATCACTTTCACAACGGTGGGCAGAGACAGCTCTATCCCAAGTGGGGCACACCGCAAGCGTGTGCTCCGCCGTGTCAACGGCGGATCCACACTCGTGGCATTCCTCAGTGGGCTCCCTACGGGCCACCCGGCATAGATACGTCCCGGAGCACCCGTGCCCCGGAGAGGATCTGCGCCAAGTGGAAAGTGATCACGCCGTGACCACGAGACACCCACTGACCAAGGAGCGGCGACACGGCCTCGATCGTCGACCGCCCAGCGCTCGGTTCTCTCAACCGACCAAGGGCTCTCCTGCGTCAACCACAGTGTGGCCAGCTATAAATTGGTGTAGCCATCCACAAATTAGTGTAATCAGTCTAGTAAATTTCTGTTATGTCCTAATTACAGTATGGATTGTAAAAAAACTTTTTTAGAATGTTAGTTTTGAAGTTGTAGTTTGTGTCTGTTGTTACCGTATTTTTTAAAGATCATATTTTGTTTCTGTTTATCATCGTATTCATGTTATGTCCTGGTTAGTGTATAGAGTGTCTTCAATTTGTTAATTGTCACGCTATCGTTTTAAAGATGGTAAAGTTAATGATTTGACAAATAATATTGTAAAGAAAATCAATCGTACCGTCATTGACATAAAGTACATTTTTAAATAACTAGGATAACTGTTACTGTTATAAAATAACAGTTACTTTTGTTGCTATTTTGGTTTGAAATTATTTTAAAATTATCTTCAAAATACATGCTATTTCATTCAGTACCTGTATATAATACATGGAGGGAACTGGGGGTGGGAGGGGGGGGGGGCTACAGATAGCGGCAGTCGAAGTACACATGTAAACAATTAAACCAACCTTTGTCTTACAGATAATAATGTAATAGATCTTTTTTTATAATCACTCTTTTTGTATCTTACGCCATTTTATAACATAAAAACACATGTTTCGAAATATCCTGATCTTTCAAAAACCACGCCAAAAAAAAAAACGACAATCAATTTTAATTACACAATAAGTTAGGTTACATAAAAAAATCCCTAAAACTTCTTATTAGAATATAAAAATATCACTGTTTTTTTTTTATTATTGTATTAAAATTTAAGCTATACTAAGGCTATGAATTATAATGCTTTTCTCATTTTCCTTTTCAAAGTACAGTACGCCACAATTCTCAAAACAATCAGCATAATCAACAAAACAGCTATGTTGCTCCAAAAGTTGTCTTGTTTAAAGTTAAATTCTGACAGAATCGCCTTTGGATACCTGCGAATAAAAAGAAAAAACTAAAATAAAATCCTAAACAAAATAAAAGTTGTAAAATTAAGTCATTATTGAATTAGATCGTTCTTCCACTCGCTGACCAAATTGAAATGTCTCACCTTAGATGGCAATACAGTTTGCTGCTGGGACATGTAAGAGGTGACCGGTTGTACGCGTATAACGAGAGTGCTAATGACTCGAACACGTATTTGAGGTAGGAGCCGTAGGCTGCGCCCTGCATTATTGGATGCATGTGTGTTGGAAGTACGAGAAATCCAGCGAAAACGATCATAACGCACGTGGTGATCGCTCCGAAGAAGGTGCCATTCTGAAAATAAAATAAGTATATAAAGGTAAAGGTAAGTAGCATCTTATTAGCTCTCCGATAGAGGGGAGTAGGGACCAGAAAAAGGAGGTTCCTCAACGAATCTCTGGCTCCCCATTCATGGATAACGACGAGTCCCCCTGGGTTTAAGTAGGTATAAGCTTATACTCTTACAGGAGAGAGGGTTTAAGAGCATAGGATCACTAAGCTGCTCCACTGTGGATTGGGAAGCGACACACACCCTCTAAGGAGGCACGGCAAAGGGAGAGGGTGAATGCCGCCGAAACACTCCAGCTCCGACGAAGGGGTGCAGGAAACAGGAGGCGGAGATTCGTACAACTCCTCTCCCTGTAGAATATCTGTGAGCTTTAAGGCCAGAGAGGAATGCCTCAACGAACATCTAGCTCCCCACTCATGGTTGATGGCGTTCCCGCTGGGTTTTAGTGGGTATTGCGAGTTTGTACCCTCGCGGAGTCCCACACTTCCGACCCCATTAGTGGGGGTGCGTAAATGCATTACCCGGCGACAAAAATAAGCTACACACACCTTAGAATTATTCCCAGGATATAAAGGTTTACACACGATGTTAACACAAGAAAACTTAGCGGTGCCTGGTGTGGACTACAACCCACAATTCCTCATAAATCCATGTGTCTTATCGCTGGACCTTCTTAGCCTTAATCAAAAATTAAACGCCATGGGGGGTTAATGTTTTTTATATATGTCTGCCCAATTCTCTTAAAGTTATAGTTATAATTGTGGAGGCGTTTAGTTGTTTAATGTCACCTGTGACTAATTAGGTGTGATTATTGTTAATAGAGCCGTCTACTATATATCAAGACAGAAATGTTCGAGCCATCAGTTTCGATATCAAATTAAAACCTTAGACGACAAAATTATAAAATTGCATTTTCTAATTTGTCTTGAGTATGAACTGGCTGACTTCGTCCATGGTTAGTTAACAGCAAGAACGTGCCGCAAAAACTATAAAAGCTAAATTACTTATTACCAGTTCAAAGCATTGCCAATCGTAAACTGTATTATCACTTGTCAGCAAAAAAGAAATAGAAGTCACTGTTACTTTGTTTGTAAGAGTTAAAAAACCTACTACTGTCAATAAGCCTACAAACAAGGTTCTGCCAATAGACATATACAGAACCTGTGAAGCTACAGATATAAATGCCTAGAATATAGTAAATTAAATTAAATATTACTTTGTTAAATAGATATAATTATTTACTATCGAGCCTTCATATCTACTTAAGATATTATATAATGTGTAAGAAATATAAGGTTATTGGGAATGTCAAGGAGAATAGAAAAAATTAATAAAATAGCCCATTGGCGCAGTCAGTAGGATCATACAAATGAAAATCTTTAACTTACACTCAATTTCGCACGCATAGATGACAAATAAATCAATTTTATTACACTTAGTAAAATACTTACCACACACTTGACGCAGGATCCAATCAGGTTACCTATGGCATCTGCTAGAAGTGTAACACTAGCGAGTACCATCACGAACATGGCGAAGCGCGACCACTCTATCGGTTGACCTGAGAGCACATACGATGGCGTCGAGTACACTAAACTAAACGAGATCTGAAACAAAGGTATTTTCATTACTATTACATGAAGGTCAACATCATCATCCAATTTAAGAAAGTCACAGAAAGAGCGCGGTTTTGGAAGACACCTTCAAACCCTTGGACTGGAACGGATTCGACATCAATATCAACGGCGAGTACATCACTCACATGCGGTTTGCCGATGATATAGTCGTGATAGGCAGAGACTGTAACTTCTCAATACTATGCTCGAAGACCTCTAAGACAAAAATCATGTCGAAGATCCATATTTCGCCCCACCCGGTCACTATTGAGAACTCAGCGCTCATCTACACACGATCAAATCGGTTGGACCAACTTTGGAAAAGAGGTCACCCCTGAATCCAACACGGATGGGCAACGTTTGCAAAACTACGGGACAGCTTTTCATCCACAATTCCTCAGTGCCTAAAGGCTAAGGTATCCGAGCAGTGTATGTTGCGAGCGATTACATATGGTTCCCAGATATGGCCACTGACTATGGGCCTCGTAGGAAAACTCAGATTCGCTCAGCGGGCGATGGAGAGGGCTGTGCTCGGGGTTTCTCTACGTGATCAAATCTGAAATGAGGACATCCGTAGGGGAAATAAAAACACCGACGTAGCCTACCTAATAGCATAGGTGAAGTGGGAATGGACAGTTAGTTAGCAACACATAGCTCGCAGAACCCATGTATGTTGGGGCGCGAAGGTGCAAGAGTGGCGGCCTCGCACTGGAAAACACAGCGTCAGCAGATTCCCCACCAGATGAACCGATGACCGATAAGAGAGACCTTTGTCCAGCAGTGGTCGTCCATTGGTTAAGACGACGACAACGCCAGTACGAGAAGCTACATGGCGACTTTTCGCCATATTATGCGACAGTTTCACGGGCCACATTTATCACACCAATACAAGTTCCTATTCATTTATAAACTTTATTGCGCAAAATGTAAAGGGTGGACTTAAATCTATAAAGATTTATCTACCAGCCAAACTTTCTAGTGTAAAAAAGGCATTGACGGTAATAGTAAAAGATAAAACAGATGTGTCATTACAGAAGAAAAAGAATAAAGTAGATTAAGGAAAGAAATTAAATTGGATAAGTACAACTGCAAATGATGATGATTTAGGTATGATCTCATCTGATGATGTTACAGTCTAGGATATAATTGCGCTAAACTGGTAAGAGTTAATTGACATCTTTTGGCTTCCACCCTGCATCATACGAGAATGTAAAATAAGTATGAGTTCTGCTGTCAAAGTCACATAAGCATCATATAGATTGAGTCGTGCTTCAAGTTCCACATTTAAGAAAGTGCATACCGAAAAAGTTGTACAAATTAAAGAATTACCTGTAAAGGTATACTGGTGATGACTATAGCGGCATAATAAGTCTTGAGATTGTACCAGTTGTTGAAATTCTCCTTTTTCACCACTGGCAACTCGTCTGGAACTAAAGGGATAATTTTGTTACATCCGGCTCGGAGGACCACTGTTACTTTCTTGGTGGTCAGAAAATGGGGTTGTGATTCGGGTGTTAATTCGAAGATTTTATACAGAGAACGTATTGGTATTCACTCACGTCACTCTCCTAATTCCCTTCGAAAAAGGTTTCATTTTCGTCATCTCTATCACTGAGGATGTTAAATATACCAGAACCAACACCAAACTATATTAAGAGAATAAATCGTATCCAAAGGTCACGTAAAGGGCATGGAAAGACTGGATTTTCTTCATTAACTCTTACTTGGTCCTAATGGCGTCAATTAATATCAATCGTACCGTAATCATTTGTGTAACGCCCTTGAATGCAATTTTAATCTGATTTTATTATATGGAGCATTATCATTAGACTTTTTTACTGTCATTGTTACATAATAGTCCTTGCATCTGTTTATAAAAACTAATTTCAGTCTCTTTGAATACATTACACGCTTTTATGGGATGCGGCGATATATTTAGCATTGGCCTTATTGGACATGATTTGTGCACTGAGTAATTGTACTTATCTTTGTTTTTATTACTTTCATAGCTTTTGCATCTTTAATTCTTTATCTTTCGAGATGATAACCTTATTCTGTGTTATCCGTTTCAGTTCTTTAATCACTATAGTCAAAATGAATAAAAGTAATTGAAAATTTAATAAAGTTCGTATCACCGTTTAATTTTCTAATGAGTTATATTCTTTAAATAACGATCTGATTGACTCAGATTTTGGAGAGAGCTACAAGGATTGTTAGTATAATTTGATTTCAGATTAACTACACACAGACACTTACATTTAAGTACTGCAGGCATGAGCGAAGTATAGCTGAGGTAGGCAGCTGATACTAAGAGGTAGCCCATATTGCTGATCGTCTTCGAAGCATCGTTCCCAGCGCTTTGAAACAACAGACCCAGGAGTATACCGATCACGATATGTAACAACACTTTGAGATGGGTCACCGTCTGAAAAGATTTACATTTGTAACATAACATTATCACGGGTGTGTTTTTGAAAATAAAAGCCATTTGTAGTAAGGAATTCAGCGAAACAAATATCCCTCAGTGCCAGAAGACCAAAGTCTTCGAACAGTGGCTGTTGCCAGTGGTCACAAACGGATCGGAAACGTGGTCGCTGACTATGGGCCTCATTCGAAATTTCAAAGTTACATAGCGTGCGATGGAGAAGGCTATGCTTGAAGTTTCTCTACGCGATCAAATCAGAAATGAGGAGATCGGGAGAAGAACCAAAGTCACCGACATAGCCCAAAGAATCACGAAGCTGAAATGGCAATGGGCGGGGCACATAGTCCGACGAACCGATGGACGTTGGGGTTCGAAGGTGCTGGAATGGCGATCCCGCATCGGGAGACGCAGTGAAGGCAGACTAACCACAAGGTGGACCGACGACATAATGAGGGTCGACGGTAGCCGCTGGAGCCAGGCAGCACAAAAACAGGCACAGTGGGAATCATTAGGTGAGACCTATGTCCAGCAGTAAACGTCCATCGGTTGAACAGACTGAGTGAGTGAGAAACAGTTCAATCACACAATAGTTACGACTGGAGCGCGCGTTGTTTCCTAATCAAAGACCATCAGTGTGCGTGTGCGACAGCGTTTGTTGAAGTAAGAGATATCTATCATTTGTTGTACACTGATAGGCATCAGTGTTTTTGTAATTTCAAATGAATAATCAGCTGTTAATATACACGGTACTTAAATCAAAAATATAACGAATCTGAAGGGACTTACTAAAATTTCGTAATACAGTGTATGTATAGTGATGAATTTTTATTTTATTAATTGCGGACGCTGTTATTGGTATGTATTTCACATACCAATAACAGTGTATTTCAAAGTATTCTATTAACTATTCCGTCTGAATTATACAAATCCAATATCTTGTTACAAGTGTAAGGAGACTGCTACCGAAACCGGAGACAGATAATAGTTTTAAGAACACCTTTGATGATGGAACGGACAAAAATCGAGCCTGATTTAAAAAAAATCGTATTTTTTAAGTTTTATTAGCATTATTTACGCTTCATCCTGTTAGTAAAGCTAAATGAAAGGCTACTTTCTTAAAAAATACATTATTAAAAATAAAACGGTAAAGAAAACAGTTTACAAAAATTTAAAACAGCTGACGTCCAGCCCGGGTGAATGACCTCTAGCTGTCCGCGCAATACCGGCGGCCCTGCGTCAGCAGATAGAGGTCGATGAACCGGGCTGACCCGGAATTTTGTGTTTCAGTACTGGTTTGTTTTTTAGTAAAGTTATGTGTAATACAAGGTGTTACGAGAGCGTTCCCGAAAACGACAAACGATAATGCTAATGACACCCTTGATGATGGAATGGACAAAAATCGTTCCTGATAAAAAAAAATTAAAACGTTTTATTAGGATTATTTACGCACCATCATGTTCAAACAAAGAATACTTTCATAAGAAATACATTACTTTATTTAAAAATAACCAGCACTGAAACACGAGATACCGGGTCAGCTCGGGTCAACGACCTCTAGCTGCTATCACACGGTCACCGGCAGCTAGAGGTCGTTGGCCCGGGCTAGATGTCAGCGGTTTTTAATTTTGTGTTTCAGGGCTTGTTTAATTTAAATCACTTCCAGTTTTTCCGTCTTATCATCAAAGGTATCATTAGTACTGTTATCTGTCTTTTTCGGGAGTGGTCTCCTAACACCTTGTATAGCGCATCCTATCAATTATTCTCACTTAAATCTACAATTTTATTAATAAATTCGATAACAATTTATGTCCTAAATATTAAGTTCAATAAGGTGTAACTTAGTTTACTGTTATTTTAGACAAAAAGGCGTAGGGATTTGACAAATTGACTCACCCAATCTCTGTACAATTCAATCATGCAACGCCGGGATAGAACACTAAACTTGTATAACTCATGAGGTTTGTTCACTACTAAAATCATTTTGCCACAGGAGAATGCTGGTTGCTCTTCAGCAACTACTTGAGAGTACTTCTCATCAGATCGGTTCTGAGAGCATTTGTCTGCTAAGAAGTCATTGAGGTCACCATGTTCACCGTTTGCTATTTCTAAAACTGTAAATGTAACGACTCTTTTAAATTTGATAAATTTTGTGTGAAGATGCTTTTATTTGTTATCTTTTACACATACAACTGTTTTTTATCATGCAAGTTTTTTATTGGTATAATATCATAATTAATAGTTAGGTTGTCTCGTTTTTCTTTCAGGACATGCATAGCATTAAGCCTCAGTCCCTTCGGGGTAGACAGAGACCACGTTCTTCCACTTGCCACGACTCTTGCATATCTCCTTCGCTTCTTTCATTCTCATTAAACCAGTTCGTCGGTTCAGAGCATTCTTGACCTGGTCCTTATTTAAAATGTCCATAATTTGGTCCAGGAACGTTCGTCCTGGTCTTCCCCTCCCAACTGTCCCATTCATGACTCATAAATCCTTTTTACCAGTCTCCTTTCATTCATTCTCTCTACAGGCCCATACCATCTAAGCATACCTTTCTCAACTTCAGTTACTACATCTTCTTTTAATTATCATACTCATGCATAAGGGGCCGGTCATATACTACGTAAGCAGATTTATTATAATTATTTACCCCCACATTCCCTTTGTCAGCAAAAGTAAGCAAAGCTTAACCCCCTCCACCCATGCTTGCTCAAATATTGATATATTAATGTTATAAGTACAATTTTGAAAATAAGAAAATAGATTTAGAGTAGATATTATATTTTACTGATATAGTATTCAAAATCTTACGAATTTAAATTAACAGTCGATTCAAATTAAAAATATTCGACGACATTTGATTCGTCTACTCGCTATACAATCCAAACGAAACAATACACTGACAGAGGAAATTTAGACAAGTGAATCGCGTGCGGTAATTCCCCTTATTAAAGCTTAGTGTCACTCAGCGTGCGATGGAGAGGGCTATGGAGGGGGTATTTTCGTCCGATATCCCTCAGTGCCTGAAGACCAAAGTCTTCGAACAGTGCGTGTTGCCAGTGATGCGGAAGCTCAGAGTCACTCAGCGTACGATGGAGAGGGCTATGCTCGGAGTTTCTCTTCGTGATCGAATCAGAAATGAAAAGATCCGTAGTAGAACCAGAGTCACCGACATAGTCCTACGAATCACGAACGTAAAGTGGCAATGGGCGGGGCACATAAGACCGAAGAACCGATGGACGTTGGGGGCCGAAGGTGCTGGAGTGGAGACCTTGCACCGGACGGCGCAGTGTAGGCAGACCCCCCACAAGGTGGACCGCTGGAGCCAGGCGACGCAAGATCGGGCCTTGTGGACGTCATTACGTGAGACCTATGTCCAGCTGTAGACGTCCATCGGTTGAAGCGACGACGACGACGAATTCCCCTTATCGGTTCTAAAATATGCATTATTAGCGGGAATCCCCGAAAATGTGTTTCCGAAGCATAGATAGTGGGGGTTGCCAATCGTGTAATATAACTACCGACGACGTAATCATCATCTAGACACCCCTACCCCCATAGTGCTTACGTAATTCTTGAACGGCCCCTAAGTTATCAATGAATCGATAATATAAGATGAAATATACTGACCGTAATCCGCAGGGTTGTGGTACAGGGGGCATTGGAGACCTACGGATGCGAGATATGGTACTGTGTTAGCACTCGGCCCGTTGTATATACAAAGACCCGCAGCGAGAACATATACCTATAGATCAAATACATACAAATAAAAAAAAACAGTTATTATGAGGCTACGATGGTTGCTATGGACGCAGCCATATTAGTCTTGGCTCTCGATTCTAAAACAACACGCGATAAATGGATGAAATAAATAGAAATTTTAACAAAAAATGAACCGCGAAAAAGTAAGAAATAATTGCGTATTGTTATATTTGGAGTCGGTGTCAGCCGAGGTGCTTAAATAGCTATAGCATATCAGCTCAATATGTGTACACCTAGAAACGTAGCAATAAACGTAAGCTCATTGCTATTTGATTACAGACACTTATATTTTCTGCCATAAACCGCACCCTTACTGTAAGCCGTTGAGGAGTTCCATTGATCTTCATATTTAACTACGACTAGCACTTGACCATACCGAAGTTACGGTAGGCGACTCAAATATCTGGATAGCCTATACAAGATTCTGCCGAGTATCGTTCATTTGCTCCTAAGAATTGAAGAGTTCCGTCACTTTGTCATGGATTCCATCATCAGAACCTTACCAAACTATCACAAAACAACCCTTGAAGTATATCCTTTCCAATAAAAAAAGAATCATTAGAGTTATTCGTTCATTTGTCGCGCACATGCTTAATGAAAATTTAACACTTATCCGGTTTTCTCATGGATGCCATCATCAGAACTGGATTTCAAAAGTATGGGACTCTATGACGAGCACCACCTTTCATTTAAAAATAACCGGTCATGTATAAGAGTTAGTGGTCTATAAAGTCGGTTTATGGACGATAATTTTACGTCATAAAAAATACATTGATGTGGAATTGTCGTTGTAATAAAAATAAAAGTGCGTGCGTAAAAAGTACACATGTCAGAAGTGAAACATCTTTGGCGAACTAATTTTTAAGTTTTTTTTTTATATTTTGACTGTAATTGTAAATAAAAATGCCAAGTGTTTTTTGTCAATATTACAAGTTTTTAATTGTAATTTGTTTTCGAACTTAAAATTTAGAAAAGAGATTTGTAAAAATTAAAACTACTTAAACTTCAAACGAATTAGTATAAAATCCGCTGCACATCTTCGTTACTTTAATCACGCATTTCATCCGTAAAAAACTTACACTTGTGCGCCTAAAGAAGTTTCACTTCCATAATTTATGGTCTAAAAGTCGGTTTACGGACGATAATTTTACGCGATGAAACCTTTAAAATGTTTGAGTCAAGATAATGAGATGAAGGTAAATATTCGCCAAGAGGGTAATTGTAATTTTAGTAATGATTCAGTGTCAACTCCCACTACTCCTTGGTGCAAACCAGTGGAGGGGGCATGAAACACTGTACAATGCTTCCTATCTCATTCTCTCCCACGTTCAATCTTATCAAATTAAGTGTCTGTCTCTTTCTACTGTCGCTTTCTCGTTACATCTACTTTCAAATAACAAAGATGCTAAAAAGTTCAATCTATTAAGCAGGAATCCAAGCCATAACTTTGAAGCTAAGTGTTAAGAGCAACAGTTTATGCCCTTCAATTTCCATTTAGTCCTTAAAAGGTGTGAGCCATTACTCGTTGCAGTTACATAAAATCACAATAAAGCTTTCAGAATATTACGTCAATTGCTGTACATTGTAACTTGGTGGTGCTGATGACTGCTTGAACACTTTAAAATGCTTCCTATCTCATTCTCTCCCATGTTCAATCTTGTCAATTTATGGTTCTGTCTCTTTTTCGTTTCATCGACTTTCAAATCACTACAATGCTAAACAAGTTTTCACTTCAAAATTGGGAAAGGCTTCAGCGCTGGCTAGTTATTTCTCTACCAGCACAGAAGTCGTAACCAAAAAATACGATGACGTGAAAAAAACGACTGACTTAAGTTAATTAAGATGTTAAATCAGAAATTTAAAGTTTTTTTTTTAAGTTAGAATCATTATAGCCCCTGACTCTTAGACTATAAATGTGAGTGATCATTGTTTCTCATCACATTCCAGCGCGAGTAGTCGAACGAAGCGGAGCTCCATATTATTGTGTGTTTAAATTAAATGCAATAAAGTGATTAATTAAAACCAAACAAATTATAATTTATCTTTATTGAATTGACGTCAATGTTTTTATAAACAATACGCTGCGATATTACACATGTTTTCAAATCAAATCAAATCAAAAATATCTTTATTCAAGTAGGCATATTACAGCACTTTTGAATCGTCAAATTATATTTTTTTTCCACACTCTGATTCTAATATACATCTGATGACGGTACTCAAGATCGGCTTAAAATCTAAAGTTACGAGGGTTCCTTCGCGCCCTGATCCGAGAAGAACCCACAACAAACTCAGTCGGGGTTTTTTTTTTTACCATCATCATTACAATAACAAATTAGTTTACTATATTTTAATTAAAATTAGAGCAATTTGTTCACTCCCAAGCGTTTCTATCGTCTAGGTAATCTTGCAACTTATAATAGGTGTTTAAAAAGCTTAGATTTTTATTGAAGTTTTATGTTATGTGCTCATTGTCAATGTATGTGTCTATCGCAGACTGAACACTGAGTAGAGTTAGGGGGGTAGCGTTTGTCCGCATTAGCGTCGTTAGCGCTAGATCAGACAGAGAGGACAAGTCAACTTACTTCATGAGAGAAAGGGAAGCCACATTGACTACCACCGTAACGAGTTACGTAGCGAAGCGGAATACATAGCATCACACCTCGTTCCCATCCTTCCACTTGCCACGATCCTTGCATATCTCCTTCGCTTCTTTTATTCTCATTAAACCTTTCATACAAGTTCGTCGGTTTACTCTTGGCCTGTTTAAAATGTCCTGGATTTGATTCAGGAACGTTGCCTTGATCTTCCCCTACCAACTTTCACATTCACTTTTGACTCATAAATCCTTTTTGTCAGTCTCCTTTCATTCATTTTCTCTACGTGCCCAAACCATCTAAGCATACCTTTCCCAATTTTAGTCACTACGTCTTCTTTTAAACCACAACGTTCTCTTATCACACTATTTCTTACTCTGTCACTCAGTNTATATTTGTAAATTTAGATCCCAAGTATAACTTTTGTTTTGTTTACATTCCCTTTTATTCCTTTTCTTTTCAAAGCTTCATTCATAATATTTACCATCTCCTATAGCTCATTAGTGGATGACGCAATATTACTTGATCATCAGCGTAGAGTAAACATTTATGAGTAATTCGTGTACGCCCCATTTATTCTGACACAAACACTAGAACCCTCATAGAGAGACCCATGAAAAGGTTGAACAGCCATGGTGACGCAACACATCCCTGTCGAACACCTCTTTCGACAGGAAACCACTCCGTGTACGCTCCGTTTATTCTGACACAGGCACTAGAACCCTCATAGAGAGACTTCAATGCTTGGATCAGACAACCGCTCACCCCATACGTAGATAACGTTGACCACAGCTCATTCCTCACCACTCGATCAAAGGCCTTTTCTAAATCTACGAAAGCGCTATAAACTTATTGGTGTAATAAAATATACTAACGATCTGTTAATCTAGCAATAAACTGTGCAGTTACTATTTCAAACACTTTTTTTGCAAGTTGACATTGTATGACCTTGAGCTTCCACTTCAACTGGAATCGAGTCGAAACTGTTATTATCTTTAAAATAATCTCTTATTATAACATGCTTTGTGTATAAGATTATTCTAGACGTATGTTTCTTCAAAAGGTACAGGCAATTTAAAACGGGTTATGCGTATGCTCCGCTGAGAATATGAATTATATTGAACGTAAAACATGGCAATAGGAATTTTCCTACCTTGTCGAATAATTTGTAGACAGAAGCCGGGGGCTGGTGTATAGTACATATTACTGTTCTTCCTGCTTGTGCTATTTTCTTGAGCATTTCCATACATTGCGATGATGTTAAACTGTCCAGTCCCCTGGAAGCAAGTTTACATATTTATATGTATTAACTGACTCATTGGTCTAGTGGTTAGCATGTTCGACTACAGACATGAGGTCCTGGGTTGGAGTCACGGGTCGGGCTAATTCAAAAATCAATATTGAGTTTTCTATTAGGAAATTAGCGATGTCACCCACCCTTTTAAGCCGTCGGTCCTGCGCCTGATCTCTCTCCGGTCGTGTCGGAGTTCCGTCACAGGACTATGCCTGCCAATTCGCAGTGGAGTATTGTGGTGGGTCTATGCTCTAAATAACCTCGCTCCTCGGAGTGAGGAGGCCTGTGCCCAGCAGAGGGACGTTAAAGGGCTGCTAATTACTTACTTTATGTATACTATCAATGGTTTCGTCCGTGTAGATCCCGATCTTGGGGCAGTGGAAAGTCTACTAAGTCCAACTATAGATTTACTTTAGAATTAGTGTTTAATTACTTCCTTGCAAGTTATTAATATCAAATCAATATACAGATTTTACTTTACAAGGAATATATATCTCACTAGTACATTATTAAATTTGTTATATCTTTTCGGATATTCCATCCGATTTTAATAGTTTAAAAAGTATTTTACAGGCATTGAAACGGTCTTTAATAGGATAATAATTAATACAGCAAATGCAAAAAGGTAGTAAGTGGTGAGTGGGTAAATCAACTCGGTCACCATGGTCTGTCTTGCCTTCGTAGTGCTGGTCGTCTTCCGAGACACGCCGGCATCAACGACATGATCAGAAGGACCCTTGTCACCATTAACGTGCCGGCTATTCTCGAGCCGAACGAAATTGCACGTGATGATGGTAAGAGACCTAATGGTATGTCGTTGATGCCTTGGAAAAAAGGAATGTCGTTGGTGTGGGATGCTACATGTGTTGATACGCTTGCACCATCTCACATTGACGCTACCTCCAAATCAGCGGGAGCGGCGGCGTCATTAGCTGAAAACGCCAAGAGGCGCAAATATGAGAGCCTTGCTTTAGAATACATATTTGTGCCTTTTGGCGTGGAGACATTGGGACCGTGGGGTCCTGAGGCTAAAAGTGACCCTGAGGCCGGGTGGTACTTCGGACAGCGTATAAGTATCGCTGTCCAAAGAGGTAACGCTGCCAGCCTAATGGGCACCCATCCATTTGCTTCTGATGGCGCATTTTAGTTACTTTTATTTTGTCTGTATTAATGTTAAGGTTCGATATGATGTTATCATGGTTAATTGTATATTTTAAATAAATTCAATAATTTAAAAGGTAGTTATATTGGCATGACTACAGTAGTTGGACATATAGTATTGTGGACTTTTTTTGTAGATATTAATACGTTTTATAATATTGTAGAACATTTGTTTGTTCTATCATTAATAGTTTCACCAGCACACGTGATGACAGATTTTTTGTGACCACATCTTGGGTTATATTATTGCATTTTTATTAAGGATCCCTATTTTTTTTTGAGAAAGTAATATAGCTTATTTCACTCAGTGAAAAAGCAGCTTTCTAATGGTGAAAAACATTTTGAAATCGATCCAGTAGTTTTTGCGTGAAAACGTTACGAACATACAAAAACAAATCTAATCATTGACTAATTGTAAAGTTCACAGACACATGTTATATATATCGGAGAATAAGTGAGAAAACGGAGAAGCATAAAGCACAGGGGCGTAGGGTTCTGCTATTTTGGAATCTCCTAAATTGGATCCATTATTTAATTTCTTATTCTGTGGGCGTTCATGGGTATTGTTAGTGCAATAAAACACTATATTAATTAACTCGGATTATAATGTTCACCGATATCATTTTACACAAACTCATTAACACTAATAGCTAGGAATGCGATAGTTTCAATAGTCGACCACTCCGGCCGACCGCCGATCGAGAACTGCCGAGAGACGGGCCGGACTGCCACTTATTGACTCTGCCCCCACGCCAATATAAAGATGGCGCC
Organism: Elymnias hypermnestra; assembly: GCA_015832385.1. Classification (NCBI taxonomy): domain Eukaryota; kingdom Metazoa; phylum Arthropoda; class Insecta; order Lepidoptera; family Nymphalidae; genus Elymnias; species Elymnias hypermnestra. The sequence goes on from JACTOM010000888.1 coordinate 3,740,806, forward strand.
AGCGTTCCAAAGACTATTACACACGGACACCACCGATCCACAGACTCTTGCACTCCGACATATATATAATTTCGACCACTAGTTTAAATACTTTTAGGTGTTTTTATATTTAATTTAATAAAATAATTTCTTGCATTTTACACATAAACAATTTGAAATATTATTCATGCAGATATCTATTTGCAAATGTACAATATTAGCATTTGATTATGGTATTCTAATCCAGTCTGCCTTAATTTTATTGCTTTCAATTCATATATGGGTTGAAACAATTAAGAATCCCGACCACTCATTTCGTTTCGATTATCGACAAGGGCAATTTTTCATTTAATACTAGATGTTTTCCGCGTTGTTCTTGATTCCGTTATCCCGTTATTAGTGCAAGTTTACGTCGCAAACGCAAATGCCAAATCAAAGAGTGATTGGTAAAAGAAATCTCTAAGTCAACTTCGCATATATCCCATGGGAATATGGGGAAATACATCCTCAGTAGGAAACTAAGTCGTGAGAGGATGAACTTGGTGAATATTTTTAGTGATCTCACTGTAAATGACCGTTTTACTTTACTGATCCCTTGGGTATATGGAAAAATAGGTTTTCATTGAGCGTCTACGTTGTCTACGTTAAAAACAAGTCTATGCCCGTTAAAAACAAGTCTATGTTAGGAGACTGCTTCCGAAAACGAAGAAAGGCAATTACACTAATTAGACCTTTGATAAGCTAAAAAAAACCAGCAAGGAAACACAAAATTAAAATCAGCTAGTGCTCGAACGCACGGGTCAACGACATAAAACTGCCACGCGAAGCTAGAGGTCGGTGACTCGTGCTAAGAGATCAGTTGTTTTTAATGTTAGAATTCTTGTTATATTTTAATTATAATATTTGGAATTATTGTTTCGATACGATGTAGATCACCTCTCACCAGATGAACACTCTTCTATCTTAGATTGTACCATAACTTACTGCCAGATGAGCTAGGGGAGGAGGCTGCAGATCCAACAAACAAATGCCTGCGTTTGATAATAGGAGGTACGTCTGAAACGACGTTATTTACGCTCCATGTGGAGGTGTTCGTGCGGAAGCTGGCGAGGAGCATGTTACAGCTCCACGGAATTGCCAGCCAGCATCCAAAAGTAGTAAACACTGGGCGTCCCCTACCTCGTAAGGTCCTGCTGTGTGTGATGACGGCGAAGAATAGGCGAATGCAGTAAAGATACCCGGTATTGATACCCATTAGACATGGCCTAGATGGACCCACTGGGGTCGCAGATGGGATCCAGCCCGTTTATAAACGGCTAAACAACGCTCAGCCTTGCTGAGAAGAACTCTGGATTCAAGATAAGCGAAAAACACGATTAATGCTACTGTAACCGTTTCCCTGGTAACTGTTGCTAAATAATTTAGAAAAAGGACCCATTAGATTTGTTATATAACCCTTTATTTTAGGTAAAAATGCAGACAAACGTCTTTCTATGTAGATAAATGGGATATAGCCTAGTCGGTTTTGACAATGTATTAAAGTTTTCACAACAAGCTTTCTTTAGGAATCTAGGGGGGGGGGGGAGTGAAGGGTAATAATTAAAATTGTTTGGAATCAGACTGCCTACACTTTTAGTCCTTTTCAATTTTTTGATAGGATGAATGTGTAGTTCGGAAATTTGTTTGGAATCAGTGGCGTAACTTAGGGTGGCAGGGCTGGCAAAATACCATGGGACCCCGGCCAAGGAGGGCCCCGGCCCAAGAGGTACTCGAAGCATATGGGACAAGACTGGTTATACGATTCAGCTATTCTCCTTATTGAAAATTCTGTGGCTCGACCTTGTGTAATAATAATGTAATAGACACTTTTGCGGAAAAGAAAGCTCTAAAAAATGTTTTCTTAATAAACACCTTATTGAAATTAAATTGTTATTTTTAATTCATTGTAAATGAATGCAGATTTTCTCAAGACGTTGTTCCTTCATCGAAAGGCTAGCGAATGGAAGATGAATGTGAAGGGCTCTTGATGAAAGCTTGTGTGGGGAATATAACTCATTCCCTCTCGCCTAAGAAAGGAGGCCTATGGCCCAGCAGTGGGACGTATGTAATGGTGAATTGGAATTAATGTAAATGTATAAACCCATGCTCTTGAATTTTTAGTGTTGGTTGACAACTGAAGTGGTACTTTTAAAATTCAAAGAAGTACGTGGAGATTTTTGCGGTAGGGTCCCATCAAAAGACTTTGCAACGGGCCCCATCAAAAGTCATTGCCACGGGCCCCATCAAAAGACTTTTTCACGGGCCCTAAAGACTTTGTCACGTGCCCTATCAATAGTCTTTGCCACAGGCCCCATCAAAAAGCTTTGTCACGGGCCCCATCAAAAGACTTTGTCACGGGCCGCATCAAAAGACTTTGTCACGGGCCCCATCAAAAGACTGTCACGGGCCCCATCAAAAGACTTTGTCACGGGCCCCATCAAAAGACTTTGCAACGGGCCCCATCAAAAGACTTTGTCACGGGCCCCATCAAAAGTCTTTGCCACGGGCCCCATCAAAAGACTTTGCCGTGGGCCCCAGATGGTATAGTTACACCACTGCTATCAATGCAATTTTTGACCCTTTTTGAGCTAATTTGAATGGGCAAATAGGTTTCAATTTAATTCACAGTCATGTATTTCTAATTTAAATGCACGTAGACAATTTGGATTGTCAAATCTTGGACACTAGATCCGATTGATCTGAAATTTGGCATGGTTATTTATGTTGTAACATAAACGCTTATAGGAGCATCTATTAGAAAACCAGTATTATAAAGGCTACTTAGAATTTATCATAAGTTTGTTCATGTCCAATATATTATCTAAGACATTTACCTACCAGAAATGCAGACTCGATTTCCTGCTTCTATACTACCGTGTTTATAATTATATCTGTCTTTTAAACATACAGGATTATAGTGTCTGTTTGTAATGCTAAAATATCAAATCAAATGTCAAATGGTCATTGTATTTTATAGAACCGCTTTTCACTTCCATATACGCGAAATAAATATTTATTCAGTGCTTAAATAATTCATTAGTTATGTATAATTTCCAAAAAAGATTTACATCTATTGTATTGTTAATCTTACGCCAAAATATAGGTATTAATCAGGACACTTACGTTGTAGGTTCATCTAAGAAGAGTATAGGAGGATTGTCAATTAGTTCCACGGCTATGGAAACCCTCTTCCTCTGACCACCAGATAAATTACAGCACCTTGTGTTCTCTGTACCGGTCAAGCCCAATGTTTCTAGCACTTCGCTTATCTAAAAACATAGAGAGTCCATTAGTCCACTACTGGATATTTGCATATGCTTGGAACAAGTTTCTAAAGAATCTCGATATATGACGTTCTGTCTTAGACAGATAGAACAGGGTAAAAGAGCAAAGAGAATGGTGCAAAAAGCTGGCCTTTGAGTTAGAGATATTGCTTAAATATAACGAGGTAAGTGGTGTAGGTTAAATATAAACAAATATAATAAACCTACTTATATGTTTGATACAGACCATACTTGAGATACAGGAGAAAGCAAAAGAAGTGAAACGAAGACCAATACAACGATGGAAAGTAGACATGAAGAAAGTGGTAGACTAAAATGGCTATGTACAGCAAAGAATCAGTACAGATGGACAGAATTAGAGGAGGTCTTTGCTAAAAGACAAGCTGTGAGGAGGGAAGACTCGAATGATGAGAATATAGTTTAAGTTGAATATACAAATGTCTTATAATAAGTGAAAGTTAAATAATATCTTAAACACAAAGATACAAATAATGTCCATTTACAAACAACACAAATTAGAAAATGCAATTTGCTCTGTCTGGAATCAAACATAGGACTTCTGTTAGCAAAGAAAATACTCCATTGCCCCAGCGAGACCAACAAACTAATCTAATAGTTTTTTCAGTTTATAAATCCTTATCAGTATAGAGTTTCCAATCTATATATGTAGAGGAAAATGAGCGTGTTTGTAACAATAAAATGTATAGCATTAACGTTATTTAAAAGCAGTTTATCACTAAATGCATATGAAATTATATACGGCGTTACTACCACAAGGATCAATTTTAGGACCGTTTCTTTTCATGTTATATAGCCCCGATGTTTTTGATATTGAACATTTTAATATTAAGCCGATGACATTCAAGTATATAATTTAAGGTGAGATAAGTAGTAGCCCATTAAAGACCCACTGCTGAGCACTGGTCCCTAAACTTATAGAAGAAAGGATTTTTAGAGCATAGACCCGTTGACAGGCATAGGCCATCCGAGATGACTGGAGAGAAACAAGGCCCTGAACCAACGGCTTAACGGAATGGAGCGTACCGCCTACTGACTTCGGTCATGATAACAGAATACCGGGAACTGGGTGGAACTCGAACCTAGAACCTCATATCTATAGCCGAACAAGCAGACCACTAGAACAATGAGGAAGTTCAAGTGTGTATTTATTTGAAACTCTTAAATATTGATACAGTTACATCAAGGGTACATGATGATATTGACCGTATCTTCAAGTCGTTAGAAGTGAATGAATCATTTGGTTTTAAACTCAAATAGAATGTGTTGTTTGGCTAACTAAACTAAAATTTCCTCAAAAAAAAACCAGGATTCTTAGACCCAAATAAAATACGATATACATTCTTTTGGTGACTTATCATAGTCTCTTAGCAAGAAAGGGGAAAACTACGCGGGGTACAGCTAGTTTTGTGATAAATGTCCAAGCTACGATAGCATTTTCCCTATCCATATAATATTTAATTGCTAAAGATTTACAACGAACACAAAAAATTAAAATTTTCAACAAAGCACTCAGTTATTTATAATAAAGCAAAGAGTTTATACTTTGTAATGAAATAATTTTATGTTTTAAAAAAATATACCACGGCTATAAAAATAAAACCGGTATTTTGATGTTAAAAATCTTAACTTTTTTAAAATGTTTCATTCCTTTCGCACAAAAACTCCTTTTATAAATGTTATTTTTACTTAATAAACATTAAATTATAAAAATACATACGGAAATCTTGACATTATTAAACTATGTTTTCTGTGGAAACAATAACGACTCTAATTAATCCACAGTACTCATAGCATCGTCACTTCAAGAAATTGTCGACCGAGTTAATTTGTGCAGTAATAAAGCGGGGCTCAAATTGAACGTTTCTAAAACGAAGTTCATGGTTATACCTAAAAAAGGTGTGGATGACGACTGTTTAACGTGGCTTAATGACGCTTGGGAGACTGATCAAGAAGTTAATACGCGTATCGAAATAGCACGGAATGCGAAAAATTTTCACAAAATTCCATTGCGTATTCGTCTTCTAAAATGCTACGTCTGGCCCATTCTTCTTTACGGATNGGAAATCAGTAATTAATAAGTTGACGTCAGACCACTCTGGGTTGATGATTTCCATAGCTGATAAAGTTAGACGAGAAAATCGTACTGTAACATTTAGGCCTATAAATAAGTTTAGAATTCAAAATTTCAAAGAGAAGGTACAGCATCAGTTAAGCCACCGTTGTCTGAATTCAGGTGATCCTAACAAGCATTATAGTAACATTTTTAACACTATAGAAAACCAATTTAAGAGCACTTTCAAGTTGAGGACCTCACACAGGCCCCATAACAATTTCACGTTTAAAGATTGGGCAACTGTTGGGATATATAAAAGTAGAAATCGACTATATGAATTGTATGCTATAAAGCAATATGATCATCGTGTCGAATTTATTAACTACGTTAGAAATTACTCTAAAATTTTTAAAAATGTGTGCATATTAGCGAAATCTTTGCATATTAAAAATAATATTAGAAATTCTAAGAATAAAATTTTAACTACTTGGAGTATAATAAAAAATGAAGCTGGAAAAGTAAAACCACGGGATACCAGCATTGAATTGTGTATAAATAATTGCATAATTTCGGAAAACACGGAAATTGCTAATATTTTTCAAAATTTATTCTGTGACAAAGCAATTTCTATGACTTCTACAATAAATTCATCGTCAACAGAAGCCTATTCTCTGCTTTCGAATCATGTTCCTGAGTGTTGTGTTCTCTTTAAATTCAAACATATCTCGGCAACTGATATTATTAAAACTTTTAAAACTTTAAATGTAAAAAATACAGGCGATATATGGGGAATGTCAGTTAAAGTTGTTCTTCCAATTATTGACTGTATTAGCCCGCACTTAGCAACCCTTTTCAATAATTGCATAGACTCTGGCATTTTTCCTGATCTTATGAAACAAAGTAAAGTTGTCCCCTTGTTTAAATCGGGTGATAAATCTGACCCTAATAACTATCGTCCCATTTCTGTGTTGCCAACCCTAAGTAAAGTTTTTGAAAAAATTATACTCACACAACTACTAGAACATTTTAGTGCCTATAGCCTGTTTCATCCTGAACAATATGGATTTAGAAAAGGTCGCAATACTACTGATGCGGGCGTGTCTCTTTCGAGACACATTTTTGATGCTTGGGAAAAGTCCCAAAATGCATTAGGAATTTTCTGCGACCTTTCTAAGGCTTTTGATTGTGTAGAACATAGCACTCTTTTACTTAAACTTAGTCACTATGGTGTGAGGGATGGAGCACTTAATTTGTTAAGCTCTTATCTTCAAAATAGAATTCAAAAGGTCTTTGTAAACGGTGTTGAGTCGTTAGGATCACCTGTAAAAATGGGTGTCCCACAAGGTTCAATCCTTGGCCCTTTTTTGTTCTTAATATATGTAAATGATTTGGCGTACCATGTGAAAGACAAATGTGATATAGTCCTATTTGCTGACGACACTTCGTTGCTGTTTAAAGTAGACAGAAATGTAGATAATTATGACGATGTAAATAGTACCCTGTCACAGGTCTCACGTTGGTTTTCTGTTAATAACTTGATGTTGAACTCGGCAAAGACTAAGTGCGTTGAATTCGCGTTGCCAAATGCAAAAGAAGTCTGTAAAAATATCAAAATAAATAATAGTCCGCTAAATATAGTTAAATCTACAGTCTTCTTAGGAATAACGTTAGACTCAGGGCTTCAGTGGGGTGCCCATATTAAGACTCTGGCAAGCAAACTTAGTTCAGCTGCATTTGCTGTTAGGAAGGTGAGGCAATACACTGATGTTGAAACTGCTAAAATGGTGTATTTCGCTTATTTTCATAGCATTATGTGTTACGGCATACTGTTATGGGGGAAGGCGGCGGACATTGAAACTATCTTCATTTTACAAAAAAGAGCAATACGTGCGAGATCCCAATTGGTATATGGCACGTATTGCTCTCTTTTGTAAAATGAAGATAGTTTCAATGTCCGCCGCCTTCCCCCATAACAGTATGCCGTAACACATAATGCTATGAAAATAAGCGAAATACACCATTTTAGCAGTTTCAACATCAGTGTATTGCCTCACCTTCCTAACAGCAAATGCAGCTGAACTAAGTTTGCTTGCCAGAGTCTTAATATGGGCACCCCACTGAAGCCCTGAGTCTAACGTTATTCCTAAGAAGACTGTAGATTTAACTATATTTAGCGGACTATTATTTATTTTGATATTTTTACAGACTTCTTTTGCATTTGGCAACGCGAATTCAACGCACTTAGTCTTTGCCGAGTTCAACATCAAGTTATTAACAGAAAACCAACGTGAGACCTGTGACAGGGTACTATTTACATCGTCATAATTATCTACATTTCTGTCTACTTTAAACAGCAACGAAGTGTCGTCAGCAAATAGGACTATATCACATTTGTCTTTCACATGGTACGCCAAATCATTTACATATATTAAGAACAAAAAAGGGCCAAGGATTGAACCTTGTGGGACACCCATTTTTACAGGTGATCCTAACGACTCAACACCGTTTACAAAGACCTTTTGAATTCTATTTTGAAGATAAGAGCTTAACAAATTAAGTGCTCCATCCCTCACACCATAGTGACTAAGTTTAAGTAAAAGAGTGCTATGTTCTACACAATCAAAAGCCTTAGAAAGGTCGCAGAAAATTCCTAATGCATTTTGGGACTTTTCCCAAGCATCAAAAATGTGTCTCGAAAGAGACACGCCCGCATCAGTAGTATTGCGACCTTTTCTAAATCCATATTGTTCAGGATGAAACAGGCTATGGGCACTAAAATGTTCTAGTAGTTGTGTGAGTATAATTTTTTCAAAAACTTTACTTAGGGTTGGCAACACAGAAATGGGACGATAGTTATTAGGGTCAGATTTATCACCCGATTTAAACAAGGGGACAACTTTACTTTGTTTCATAAGATCAGGAAAAATGCCAGAGTCTATGCAATTATTGAAAAGGGTTGCTAAGTGCGGGCTAATACAGTCAATAATTGGAAGAACAACTTTAACTGACATTCCCCATATATCGCCTGTATTTTTTACATTTAAAGTTTTAAAAGTTTTAATAATATCAGTTGCCGAGATATGTTTGAATTTAAAGAGAACACAACACTCAGGAACATGATTCGAAAGCAGAGAATAGGCTTCTGTTGACGATGAATTTATTGTAGAAGTCATAGAAATTGCTTTGTCACAGAATAAATTTTGAAAAATATTAGCAATTTCCGTGTTTTCCGAAATTATGCAATTATTTATACACAATTCAATGCTGGTATCCCGTGGTTTTACTTTTCCAGCTTCATTTTTTATTATACTCCAAGTAGTTAAAATTTTATTCTTAGAATTTCTAATATTATTTTTAATATGCAAAGATTTCGCTAATATGCACACATTTTTAAAAATTTTAGAGTAGTTTCTAACGTAGTTAATAAATTCGACACGATGATCATATTGCTTTATAGCATACAATTCATATAGTCGATTTCTACTTTTATATATCCCAACAGTTGCCCAATCTTTAAACGTGAAATTGTTATGGGGCCTGTGTGAGGCCCTCAACTTGAAAGTGCTCTTAAATTGGTTTTCTATAGTGTTAAAAATGTTACTATAATGCTTGTTACGTGAAGTAAAATTGCACACTAATGCATATCTATCTATCTATATATGAGATATCCAGGTATCTATTGCAGTGCGTATTGCCAGTGATGAACTACGGTTCTGAGACGTGGTCGCTGGCTATGGGCCTAATACGGATGCTCAGCGTAACTCAGCGTGCGATGGAGAGGGTTATATGCTCGGAGTTTCTCTACGTGATCGAATCAGAAATGAAGACATCCGTAGTAGAACCAAAGTCACCGACATAGTCCTACGAATCGCGAACCTGAAGTGGCAATGGGCGGGGCACTTAGTCCGAAGAACCGATGAACGTAGGGGGCCGAAGGTGCTGGAGTGGCAACCGCGCACCGGACGGCGCAGTGTAGGCAGACCCCCCATAAGGTGGATCGATGTTATAAAGAAGGTCGCCGGTAGCCGCTGAAGCCAGAGAGCCAGTAGAGACATGAAATTTGGTAGGAATATGCCTTTTGCCGAGTAGAGGACAGTTAAGAACGGATTTTGCGTAATTCCACCCGCAAGGGGATGTTGCGGGGGTGTTATACGTATGTTTCTCATTTGTAAAACAAAAATTAGGCAAATAAATTAATGAAAATACCACTCAAAAAACATTTCACGCAGACTAAGTCGCGGGTTCAGCTAGTAATATGTATACATAAACTTCTCTGAATTCTATTACAAGAGATAACATTGTAGATATTAGGTATTTAGATGAAATAACACACAGTACAAGAGAATCGGGGGGACCTGTCGTTAGCTGATGCAATGGTTGCTAACGAGATGGGCTGGAGAGCAATTGCCTTCTTTTGCGAATCTGTTATATCGCTGAAGGAGGTATCGGAAAGGGTGAGGCGGAATTCTGACAGAGTTCCCCCACTCTAGACGGAGGAGGCCAGGGAACAGGGTGCGTAGGTTTGCGCATCTCCTGCTTCGCATCCAGGGTAGATTATGTAAACGAACCTCTGGTCCTCCACCCGAGGTTGTTGACGGTTTTCCGGTGGGTTTTAGTGTTAGATAGACCCACCACGCTGCTCCACTGCTGATTAGCAGGCATAGTACACAAGTGCACTCTCTATTCCTTCACTCTCATAGCCCGATGTGACGGGAATCCGACACGACCGGAGAGAGATCAGGCGCAGGACCGACGGCTTAACGTGCTCTCCGAGGCACGGGGTTGGATCACACCGCCAACTTCCCAACTTCGGGCAAATATTGAGAAAATCTTAACAGAAAACTCAATATTGATATTTGAATTGGCCCGACCCGGGACTCGAATCCAGGACCTCATGTCTGTAGTCGAACATGCTAACCATTAGACCAATGAGGCAGTACAAGAGAGAAAGTACATGCATATTCCTCCCATATCGTATGAATAACCACTTGAGTTGTTGACGGTTTGAGAATATGTGGTCATATTTATGGAAACCAAATATGAACCAGATAAAAGATTTTGAAGTCGCTCAACTTTTGATAATACGCATTGTGTTATTGAGATAGCTTTCGTCAACATAATGAAGAATGAAAAGATAAAGAGCGTATGTTGTCTCATGCTTTCCGGCGGAAACGGTTGGTAGCATTGATCACGAAATGAACGGCGGCGAGACGTGTCTTCGTGTTAAATCGCGTCACAACGGAGATTCATTCGAGTTGTATCAGTGGCTCAGTAAAGTGTTTATTGTGTGTCGTAAATCAGTGAATTATTTGTATAGTTAATTGTGATAAAGTATATAGTGTGACTTAACTGGTGTTGATAAGTTAAAGTACTACGGATTAAAGTGACTATATATGTACATCTACACGTTTAATTTACATATTTTGTGCAGTCGGATAACACGTGTGCCAATATAATTATAGTAGGAATAGGGAGAAAACATTGCAGCCAAAGTCTGATCGAAAAAGGTCTTCATTTATTTCGGATGCCGCACTTGACAGATGTTCAGATCTGTTTAAGGATTATTGCCTGATTGACAGTGAATTACAATAAAAATATAATAGAAACAGGTAGCAAAGTACTCACAACAGTGTTTTTTAGCTTTCGTGTCAAAGTATTCCCTAGCTTCAGGTCTGCTGCGAACTGCATCAGCTCTGCAACCGTGAAGAGCGGGTTTAACCGATCGTCTTGCAGTATATAGCTGGACTTTTTACTGTATCCCTTCTGGAAGGTATTGTTTTTGCCTATTTCGTATGCTGTGTCGCCAGTTTGAATGATTCCTTTAACACCTTGTGTCCTGGAACAATAGTAAAACAGTTTGGATGAAAATTGAGGGTGACGATGGCCTACGTCGTGAATACACAATATTTTCCTATACTCGGATGCAAAATTAGACGTCTTTAAGTAGACCTTTTCCACAAATAATTACAAATGTAACATATGATGGTTGTTAGATTACCTGGAGGAAAAGTAAGTTAGACCAGTGGAATCTAACTGGGAGAGAACGAAGCGCTTTTGTCCTACGTACAATAAATTTATGTACATATAAAATAAGTAAGTAGCAGCCTGCTAATGTCTTATTACTGGGCACAGCCCCCTTTACTCAATGGAGAGAGGTTTTAGAGAATATAACCAACATACTGCTTAACCGATTGGCATGGAGTCCTCAGTCGGACTCCTTCGGGACACCAGGGAATAACGCAAAAGTTTAAACTCTGATGCCTCAATTTAGGATGATGAAATTTCCGCTGGGTTTCAGTGATCATTGCAAAGTCTCCTCCATCGCAAAATCCTACACTTCTGACCGGTTCTCAGTAGAGTTTAACACGTAAATGCATTGAAAAATAGAAATAAATAGTCAGTCGCATGTGCGCTACAAATGGACGAATAACTCAAGATCACGTCAACCGATTTCGATGATTCGTTTTTTTATTGGAAAGGATATACTTAAAGGGTTGTTTTGTGATAGTTTGGTTAGGTTTTGATGATAGAATTCATGACAAAGTGACGGAAGTCTTCAATTCTTAGGAGCAAATGAACGATACTCGGCAGAATCTTCTATAGGCTATCCAAATATTTGAGATGCCTACCGTAACTTCGGTATGGTTAAGTGCTAGTCGTAGTTAAATATGAAGATCAATGGAACTCCTCAACGGCTTACAGTAAGGGTGCGATTTTTGGCAGGAAATATAAGTGTCTGTAATCAAATAGCAATGAGCTTACGTTTGTTGCTGCATTGCAACACGTTTTTAGGTGTACACATATTGAGACAAATTTGTTGGTTTACTTCAGATTCACTAAAAATCAAAAAATAAATAGAAATTTTAACAAAAAAAGAACCGCCTTCAAAACAAACTCACAAATACATTAATATGCTCTAAAAAGTAAGAAATAATTGCGTATTCTTTATAGTGTTCTTCGTATTGTTATATTCGGAGTCGGTGTCAGCCAAGGAAGATGTTCCCCACGTGTCCACTTGGCAGTTCCCACGTCTCTCCCACCTATAGCTATATATGACGGTACCTTGGCTGACACCGACTGCAAATATAAGAATACGAAGAACACCATAGAAGAATACGCAATTATTTCTTACTTTTTAGAGCATATTAATGTATTTGGAAGTCTGTTTCGAAGGCAGTTCTTTTTTTGTTAAAATTTCTATTTATTTGAAGTCTGTTAAAAAGGCTACACATAGCTCAGAATAACTTCTGAGACATGCAGGTTTCCTCGCGATGTTTTCCTTCACCGAAAAGCACTATAATAGATTGGAAAGAAAACTTAAGCTTAAAGAGCTACTCAGGGTTTGAACGTGCGACTTCTCTAAATAAAAATCTACTCTTCTCATCACTGGGAAATCATCTCAATCCGTGACAGACTTTGAAACCATCCAACCTGTGCCCCAAATAATGTGAAGATGGTTTTAAACTTCTAAACTCACTCCCTTTGACTAAATATTAGGAAACTCCTTGCTCATGTATCTAACCATATTCCAACGTGATCTGTAACTACGCGAATCTCTAGGGGTTTGTATAAATACTTAAAATTGTTTCCACAGGAAATATGGTTTCATTTATACGCCTTCCGGTTTTATTTCATAAAATTTAATAGCAAATCTATAACAAAAGAGTTTTTGTATAAAGTATATATATTAATAAAAACTTAATGAATAAATTTATTATATATACGAGCCTCGGTTCTTATAGATATATTATAATATTGAATATTTTAAAGTAAATTATGTAAATGTAAAACTAATGTTTAAGAGCTTTACTATAATGTCCAAAATTGTTATAATTACAGACTTTTCACCATATTAATACAGGATCGGTAACTACGCGAGTGATACCGCAGGAAACCCCTAGAACTTCATTTAATTTATACCTTACTTTGTCAAAAGCACTGAGCGGGTTGCGGTAGAGACGTTTACGTTGTCGCAAGCACTGAGCGGGTTGCTTTAGAGACGGTTACGTTGTCGCAAGCACTGAGCGGGTTGCTTTAGAGACGGTTACGTTGTCGCAAGCACTGAGTGGGTTGCTTTAGAAACGGTTACGTTGTCGCAAGCACTGAACGGGTTGCGTTAGAGACGTTTACGTTGTCGCAAGCACTGAGCGGGTTGCGTTAGAGACGTGTACGTTGTCGCAAGCACTGAGCGGGTTGCGTTGGAGACGTGTACGTTGTCGCAAGCACTGAGCAGGTTGCGTTAGAGACGTTTACGTCGTCGCAAGCACTGAGCGGGTTGCGTTAGAGACGTTTACGTTCTCACAAGCACTGAGCAGGTTGCATTAGAAACTATGGTATGCCATTTGATTATTAAATTTACGATATATATTATACGATTATTTCTATAATGTGTGTTTTAGAAAAAAATGTTTATTTAACTAATTAGCCGATCCTTCACATGCTTTACACTCGAAAAAATTGAATCGGTCAGTTTTTATAAATCGATGGATTGAGATTTCATATTTCCGAATATAACAGCTTTTTAAAATTGAAACTTCTTATATTTTGTTTGAAAAAATTAGGCAAATTAACAGGTTTCTTGGCGAAGCTTGTGATTATAGAAGTATAAACTTTAACAATAGAACCTTAATAATGTTGAAACTTAAAATTTAAATTAATTATGGTCGAATTTTGACCACTAGTATACACAAATTCGCTACATAAAAACTTCAATTTTTTAATAAAATTACCGTGGTTATAATGCGGAAAAAATAACTTCATTAGCAATTGGTTTACGCAACACGTAGCTTATGGTTTACGTCATTTTAAAATAAAAATAATATATTTTATGTTAAAACATTTTAACGTTGAGATTAATTATGAACTTATTATTTACATAAAATATTTATTGCCAGCAAAAACCAACCAATTAAAATGGTACGAGGTAATTTACCTCTTATGGTTTCTACACAGCAACGTAAGGGAACATGATTGTATTACTTGGCGATGAGACTTTACTGGTAGGGTGGTAACTAGCCGCTGCCGAAGCTTCCCAGTCCAGAATCAGACAAATTAGAAAATTGATTGAACCCTGGATTTCTGCTAGAACATCTGATGTTCTTCCCGTCGTGTGAAGAAATGAATCAAATTTAAAAGTCGTTTAGAAAGTAAATTAATTTTAAAAGAATATTTATATTTTTGACATTTGACATTGACTACCAACAATTCCTAATCGCAACTGTAATATTTGGCGGACTTTGGCGGGAATAAAGGTCGGTTTATTTTGATTACGAATTGTTTCTATTCCGATTACATTTTGACCAAATTTGTTGCTGAAGTTAAAAAATACTGCGTCATTGGGCTTTTTAATTTATTGATTCTGAGGCGGTACGTAGTATACCTGATCAGCCAGTAGTAACTTTACATGGTAAATTACATTCGATATGTAAGAGGGTCTCTTGAAATCAGTCAGGTCACAGAAAGGATGACTGATAAACGCTTGAGGTGGTTTGGCCACGTGATGAGGTGTAGAGACTACCACGTAGTTAAGCTAGACTTGGTCCTTCCAGAAAAAGAGAGGAAGAGGAAGACCGCCTGACACGTGGTGGACAACCGTGTCCAAATATTGGCACCAGGCTAACTTATACTTACAGATAACCCAAAACAGGAACCCAGGACAAGAAGCTCTGGGCGCCCAAAAACGTGACGAGCAAATCCCAAATAATTGGGATAAGACAAGGGAGAAAATGAAAAAGAACTTGGAATACATACATTGGAAATATGGAAAAATTTATACTTAACATAAGTGAGAGAGAGAATACACTTTATTGTACACCATAAACAATACTTATAATAGATACCATAACTTAATTATAGGGTACAAAAAGACGGCCTTATAACTAAGTAGCGATTTCTGCCAGGCAACCTTAGGGTTAGATAAATTTATTACGGAAATGGGTAGGTGGTGTATAAAAGGTGTAGTACATAGATACATACAAAACATACATGAATACATAAACAGATACATACAAGAATACATACTAATAAATATATATTTACAAACGAACCCCAAAAAATATATATATAATAAACTAATATATATAAATATAGTCGTAGTCTAAGTGCACAGGGAGAGATAGTGAACCTTGACGAGGTTTTTAAAAACATTGAAAGAATTAGCTTCTCTGATCGTCAGAGGTAGCTCATTCCATAATTCGTACCGCAAAGGATTGCCCAAAGAACATAGTTTTATGGGGAATAATATTTAGTTTAAGGCTCCGGGATGGCCTTAAACATCTTCTGTCCGAATCATTAAAACTAAAATGTTCCTTGGTATCAGCTGGAGCACCTGGATTTAAATAACACACAGTACAGAAGGGACACAATATGTCAAGTCCGGCGAAAACGTATAGGCAACCATTTGAGCTTTTCACGAAATTCTGATATTTGCGTAATCCAAATATGAACAGAATAGAAAGATTTTGTAATCTTTCAAGCTTGTTCAATTTGTCCTCGGTCAGATATAGCTTAGCTTGCATCAGCGTAATCGAGAACGGAAAGAAGTAGAGACTGTGCAAGCATAATTTTGTACCCATGGCGGCAAATGTCTTTACGCTCAACTCTCTCAGGTGTTGCATCCAAGATAAGGTGTTGTCAATGAATATCCTTAGGTTTTTTACTGATTCACTGTAAAGGTATAGTGATTCCTTTGAGTAAAATTGGTGAAAGATTGGTCCAATCTACCCTTGAAATCAAGTTTCTCCTGCCAATAATAATAGCCTGCGACTTTTTTGGATTGACATTTAAGCCAAACGCCCAACTCCAGTTATAAATTGCGGTCAAATCACTATTGGCTATAGAAATAGCTGAAGGCAGATTTTCAAGTGTAGACTGGTTATAAAGTTGGACATCGTCTGCACACATGTGGTAGAGAGAAGTTATATTTTGGGAGATAGTATTGATAAAAATGGCGAAGAGGAGTGGTGACAACACGCCTCCCTGGGGAACTCCTGCACGTCGCACCAAGACGAAGTATTGTCCTCAATCCGGACTCTCTGCAAGTGTTTTAAGTGCTGTAAAAGTGTTTGAATTTAAAATATTTTTTCAAATAGGTTTCGTAGTTTTCTATTCGCATCATATGAACAACGAAGAGCAAAAATATTCGCTAATATTCTAACAGTTATTATACAGCGTTATCGTGTTTGGATTTAATTGCAGTAAAAAAAACTAGACGTATATTTTAAATTTCATTACCTATGGTTCCAAGTTAGATACGAGCAATTAAGTTTTAATTTATATTTTACGATGTTTTGCAGACATAATATTTCAGTTTTTAGTGTTAGTTGCTTTACGTTGCGAATAGATTTAACGATAGCTTCTTTGTAAAGAATTTATAATACACATATACTCGTACACAGTAACACGCCTGGTAGGCGGAGACTACGTCCTTCCATTCTTTCCTTCTTTTATTCTCATTAAACCTTTCATACAAGTTCGTCGGTTTAGAGTACTCTTGACCTGACCCTTGTTTAAACTGTCCTGGATTTGGTCCAGGAACGTTCGTCTTGGTCTTCCCCTTCCAATTTTCCTCTCCTCCTCCTCTCAGTTTCCTTTCATTCATTCGTGCTCAAACCATCTAAGCATTCCTTTCTCAATTTTAGTCTCTACGAGTACATCTTCTTTTATACCACAACGTTCTCATATACCACTATTTCTAACTTTGACACTCAGTTTCAATCCACTCATACTTCTGAACGCTCTCATCGCTACCACAGTTATTTTACTTTTGTGATTCTTTTGCCATACGCAACTTTCCCTATCGTACACAAGTGTTGGCACCAACGCTCCTGCATGCACAGCCAGTCTGGACCTTTGAGACACCAACTGGCTCTTCGTAAAGGCGCGCAGGGCACCATTTACCATATTCCCTGCATTCACTCTCCTTTCAATATGACTTTCACATGTACCATCTTTTGTAAATTTAGATCCCAAGTATACAAATTCTTTCACCTCTTCCACTTGTTCCCCATCCATCAAAGCTTCATTCATAATATTTACTATCTCTTGTAGCGCAGTAGCAGATGATGCAAGTATTACTTGATCATCAGCGTAGAGTACACATTTGATGTACACTTCATTGCAAATTATACGAGTAATTGAAAAGTGTTATATTATGGTCATTTAATTAAATCAATAACAAGCAACCAAAAGATTTATGGGGTGTATTTGTTAACATTGTAAGATAGTTAATAGACATTGTGGCAAAGTTTTAAAAACTGTGTAAATTGGCGGGTATTTCCTGATTTAATATAGTACAGTAAAATTATTATAGAACAGTTCTTTCGACTTTCATTAAAGTATTCGAGAAGATTACATTGAACCAGTTCCTACAATGTTTAAAAATATAAGTTATTGCACAGTAAAACAACTTGGATTTATGCGGGGTCATTCAGCCGAATCTGGTGTACAGTTATGGCATATATATTTACGAGGCCTGGGAGGAATCACGAGACATGCTTGGTATTTTCTGTGATTTGTCTAAGGCCTTCGATTATGTCCAGTATGAAACTCTGGTCGGGAAATTACGTCATTATTACATCACAGACCTGATGAGTTCCTATTTAACCAAAGGAACAGAAAAGATCTGTTTTGATAGAAAGTTTTCAGACGGGTCTGTAATGATAATGGGAGTCCCACAAGGTTCCATATTAGAACCTTTTCTGTTCCTCATATACATTAATGACCTTCCTTACTTTGTAAAGGATGATCGTGATATAGTTTTGTCTGCTGTTGATACTTCACTACACTATTATTTAAGGTTACTCGATTTCAAACAGATTTTGACGACGTAAACTTTTTCAATAAAGCAGTACAATGGTTTGAAGCTAATAATTTATCACACAATGGAAAAAGAAACAAAGAACTTGAATTTATTAGAGAGCTCTATTTTACCTAATGCACCTTTACCTAATCCATTCAATTAAGACTTAATTTCACTATTCAATAATAATTCATTTCAATAGGTTCAAAAAAGTTAAATTATGTGTAAAACTGTCATTGTTATTTTGATTTTAAATAACAAGTTTTTTACTTTCTTAAAACGAGCCGTAGTCCAACTTATTTTCTGTATAACAACCTTATTATACCATGTTTTAGTTAATCAAACAATTTTCGGGTGTTTTTTTATACTTTTCAAATTGGTCTTCTATTATATCTATAAAAGAAACTTACGAGAATCCAGTAAGTGCGTTTAGAAGCGATGTTTTACCGGCACCAGATGGACCCATTATAGCTGTTAGTTCACCGGATTTGAACAAACCGGAGACTCCACGAAGGATTGTCTTCTTTTCTGAAATAACAGAAAGATATTGATTATATTGTTTCAGTAATGGCTTAATGATCTTGGCGCTTCTAATAATTCTAAGGCTTCTAATAATATAGTAGCGAATAAAGAGAATCTCAATAGTTTGTGATTCTTTTTACTCCAATTCTCTTTTCTCTTTGATCCAGGACATTTTAAATAAGGGCCGGGTCAAGTGTACTCTAAACCGACGAACATGTATTTAAGGTTTAATGAGAATGAAAGAAGCGAAAGAGATATGCAAGGATCGTGGCAAGTGGAAGGATGTTGTCGCTGTCTATCCCTATGGGAGTGAGGCGTGATGCTATGTATATGTATGAGTAAAGTGATCATTTAGTTCTTAATGGATAATGCTGTATCTATACTGGACCGCAAATACTTTGCTTAACAGCACGTCTTTGCTGGCAAAGTGGAAAATACCCTCAATTTTATTAGATTTGAATCAAATCAGAGGTTTATGGCTAGCGATGTTCGCACCTTTGCACTAGCTAACCCGTCAAATGAGAAATAAATCATACGTTTACATATTTAGTGTGTTATATGGAACAAGGTCAGAAACAGTTGATAAAGCGGCCCACAATTACTGAAAGTAGGTCATCAGCCCGTCACTTTTGCCCTCTAAACATGAATTTATTATGAGATCTGTCAACAAGTGTAATAAGTGTCTGCGACTTCATCGACACAAAATTTGTATTCAAGCCTCTGAGATATATACAAGCTTACTGTGATATAACAAGTTAAAAAAACGGATCAGGAGAGAAAGTTTATAGAGAATAAACCTGACTGAGGATTGGCAGGTTATCCTAAGATCGTTCACAAGATAGGCAACTTTCCAATAATAGATTGGAAAGAATAATCTAGCACGTCAGTTCCTTTTTAACACGAGAAACTTAGTGGTGCCTGCACGTGACTACTCTGATCTTCCATTTTTTAATAGTTAAGGAGATATTTTATGTATTCCTTCATACATATACGTAAAGGCATATTAAGTAAATATCAATACGTGGCACCGTTTTAGTATAAGCACGAAAAACAACCGCTTAACCGTATATAAGGTTCAAAAGGTTGAAAAGCCACTTGCCGGGTTAAGCACTCGCGTTTTTAAATAGGTATTATGCATTTGCCTCGACATAATTTTTACAAACATTATATTACAGTGTTAAATGATATTTAAATGATTCACTTATTTCTTAAAATACAATAATATAAATCAAAATGAAATAGTCATTCATGTTGATATATTTATTATATAAAGCGATAACGTATTATCACGAATACTTCACATATGACAAAGAGGGCAAAGGTCATTGCAATATTAAAAAAAAAACTGATAATATTATAATTTCACATAAATAGGTATTATGAGAGAGATCCCCATTTACTAGGGGACTGTTTGTTCAATAAAAAGCTAACAGTTGTGGCCACCAAAAATATTCTCATAAAATTTGTGGCCCGCTAAATGATTCACATAATATTTCTGGCCTACCAAATGATTTTCATAACATTTGGTGCTTGCTAAATGATTCACATAACATTTGTGGCCCGCCAAATGATTGTCAAGACATTTGTGGCCCGCCAAATGATTCTCATGAGATTAGTGGCCCGCCAAATGATTCTCAAGACATTTGTGGCCTGCCAAGTGATTTACATGAGATTAGTGGCCCGCCAAATGATACTCATGACAGTTGTGGTCTGCCAAATGATTCTCAAGACATTAGTAGCTCGCCAAATGATTCTCAAGACATTAGTAGCTCGCCAAATGATTCTCATGACATTTGTGGCCCGCCAAAAGATTCACATAACATTTGTGGTCCGTGTCAATATCCTCATAACATTTCTGGCACTTTTGTAAGAAACAATTGCCCAATCCCTTAACAACACAATAAAATAACCTAATAAAGTATAAAAATAAGTTTTTAAAACACGATCACAAGTTTTTATTAAAAATTTGTGAATATGATTATTACGACCAGGTTGCTGGATACACCACCTCTTCTCAGGTTTGTAGCCATGACCGAAGCCGACAAACAGTCTGGATTCAGACAAATTAGGGAATATAATTTCCTAAATGAATCCTACTGAAAACCAAACTGACCTTCGTAAGAGAAGCAATGGCGTACTTAAAATGCATATTAATTATTTATTATTTGAGCCATATGGCCTGTGGTATGCGTTAAGATGAATTCCAACAAACAATTATTTTAATGAACGGTCTTATTAAACTTAACGTGATCCTAACTTAGTTATCTTAAATACTTCATCAATTAAAAGATAATTAACAATAAAGCACTATAATAAAATGCGAAACAATGTAATCTGTACCACAAGATCTAGGCCAAAGTTGGCATATAATAATGTAAAATGGATTTATTGTTTGAAATACATCGACGGCACCTACCCATAGAATCAAGTACACAATCCTAATTTTATAAAACAATGCTTTAAAGGTATATTATTTATTACTTCTTCTTCAAGTGCCTCTTCATTTTTCTTGAAGGTTGGCTGCTAACTTTTTGAGTTTAATTCTATCTTTCGCACAGCTCAGCTGCGGACTTTATTCCTCTCCATTCGCGTATGTGCCGCAGCCAACACTTCTTTCTGCGTCCCGCACGCCTTTTGCCCTCAACCTTGCCCATCTTAATAAGTTGGAGTAACCCGTACCTATCGCTAAGTACGTGACCGAGATATTTAACTTTCTGCCTCTTGATGGTTTGTCATGAAAATCATTTGGCGGGCCACAAATGTTATGAGAATTATTAGGCAGCCCACAATAGTGCTGAGTATTTTGGAGGGGGGGGGGGACACACACAAATGTTTTGCGAATCCTTTGGTGGCTCANGGGGGGGGGGGGGGGGGCACAAATCTCATGAAAATCATTTGGCATGTGACAAGTGTCATGAGAATCTTCCCGTGATAGATACGATAGAACACACATAGAGAGCCAACGTTTCCAACTTACGTGTTAACTGGGAGTTGTCAAGAATTCAGATTGCTCGTCTCTGTATGCGGTCAAATGGAAGGAATTGGTATTGGGGTAGTCCAGCCCACAAATGAGGTTTTATATGTTAGTTATATGAAGCCAGTTTGATTTACCCTTCCAAATGAGCACGGAATTGTTGTTGTTTTTAGAGTTGGTAAAAGGAAATGTTCAGGAAATTGTCTAATCTCTGCACGATACTGGGCGTCTTGACCGAAATCCGGCCAAAAGACGATTATTTTAAAAATGATAAGGCAATCGCTTTATTAACCACATTACAGTATTCTGTAAATACTTCTATAACTGTATAAATCGTTATCTTACTAACGTAAATGACTTGCGAATGTCATATGTTTGCTAACATTATAAATTCCAGTTATTTCTTATCACCTATCATTCCCATAGGGGTACGTCATTTCACTTGCCACGATCCTTGGATATCTCCTTCCCTTCTTTCATTTTCATTAAACCTTTCATACAAGTTCGTCGGTTTAGAGTGCTCTTGACCTGGCCCTTATTTAAAACGTCCTAGATTTGGTCCAGAAACGTTTGCCTTGGTCTCCTAAATCTTTTTTGTTAGTTTCCTTTCATTTGATTTATACATGGAAGTCCAGGGAAGGTTTTAAAGGTGAGTAAACATGAAGAAATTGCTTTCCCTTCAATACTGTTCCTACTTGTCAAACGTTTGATGTACATCCTGTCGTTCAGAAATCAAATCAAATTTAAAAAAATACCTTTGTATATGACATTTGAAATTGACAACCAACAATTTCTGAACTATAAGATTTTTGGCGGGAACTGTGGCGTGAAGGCCGCGTTCTTCTGATTACGAAATCTTTTTGTTCTGGTTAAGTTACCACATTTGTGACTAAAGTGGAAACATTTTGCAATTATTTATTGATTCGACGGTAAGAAGTTTTCTGGCTCAGCTAGTTTGTATATGATTAAGCCATCACGTTAGGCTTTGTAACGTTCGCGAAAGTAAAGTCAGTCTCGTTAATGAAATAAATTATATTGAAATGAAAATAGACATTCAGGGTTTGTAGAACATATGAGATTTCCAAGGCATTATTAATGTAATAACCGTTGCAACAACTTCCTGATACACGTTAAATTATGTGAAAAGATTTGCATATTATGGTACGTAATTTTATAACGAGTAAATGACAGGCACATGGTGGACTGAGACCTAAGTATTTAGTAAATTGTTGTGCTCGTGCACTTTACTAACTGTTTTCCTGTACAATTATTCACATATGATACATGGATTAATTTAGTACCAACATTTACAAGCTTTAGTGCCAACATCTATAGCAGACAGTCACGACGTCCTCGCTGGCGGCTTAACTTGCATATTCTAATTTGCTAGTTACAACCATACCAGCAAAAATGTACTCCCATGCAAGAGATTTGTTGTCCGGTACGATGCTGTATAGAAACCATGAGAGATGTATCATCATCACCGAGTGCCTTCTTCAAAACTAAGCTTGGCGGTCAGTATGCGGAAAATTCTCCTGTCCTGCGAAATTCTTTTTAATTGTGTGTAGTGATGACTGCTCTATTCCCGTATATCGATCATCCAATGCTGCCTCCATCTACCAAGTGCTCTTTTTCTGTGGGTTCAAGCATTGGAGACGATGTGGTTCTAAGAAATCTTTTTTTTTAGGCCCACATCTCAAATGCTTGGAGCCGCTTACTGCTCTGCTTTTTAACGACCTATGTCTCGCAGACATAACATTTAAGAATGCGCAGTCTTGTTAGAAATGGGATTTTGGGATTACACAAAACTTTATTCATTTAGAAGGCGGCTTTTGCCTGCCCTATTCGACACTAATAATCGAAATACCGACCTAGATATCTAAACCTTCTGACTGCTGCAATATTGATGTTAATGTTTAATTCAATCGCGTCTCCTGCGGCTGCCTCGTCTTCCAATAGCTTTTGCAGTCTACTTGTTATAAGCACTGTGTCACCAGCGTATCTTATATTATTGACTCGTAATCCATTAAATACTATGCCTTCCTGATAGGTTAGTAAAACGTCGGTTAAAATTGTTTCAGAATATAAGATAAAGAACATAGGAGACAGTATACATCCTTGACGGACTCCTCTATTTATCGGTTTCCACTCCGAAAGCGTATCCTCAATTCTGACTGCAGCATCTTGACCGCAATGGAGATTTCCGATTAGTCTTCAATCCTTTTCATCTACCCCTTACCTTTTAAGGACCTCAATTTATTTAGCGTGTTGGACATGGTCAAACGCCTTTGTATAATCTATAAAACATAATAGACACACTGCTGGTGCTCAGAGATGGCCTCTTACCAAATTATCGCGCTTCCATTTTAGAATGTTTCATTACTGATAATCACGTGTCACAGTCAAGAACTAACCTATCAGCAATAAAAATCTTGCCCTTTCTACAACTAACGCGATCAAAACATGATACAAAGTTTATAATAATCTATGCTAATATTAAAAAGCTCAGTTTCTTTATATAAGTAAGTAAGTAAGTAAGTAGCAGCCCTTTAACGTCCCACTGCTGGGCACAGGCCTCCTCACTCCGAGGAGCGAGGGTTTTCAGAGCGTAGACCCACCACGCTGCTCCACTGCGGATTGGCAGGCATAGTACACAAGTGCACTCTCTATTCCTTCACTCTCATAGTCCGATGTGACGGGAATCCGACACGACCGGAGAGAGATCAGGCGCAGGACCGACGGCTTAACGTGCTCTCCGAGGCACGGGGGTGGATCACACCGCCAACTTCCCAACTTCGGGCAAATATTGAGAAAATCTTAATAGAAAACTCAATATTGATTTTTGAATTCGCCCGACCCGGGACTCGAACCCAGGACCTCATGTCTGTAGTCGAACATGCTAACCACTAGACCAATGAGGCAGTTGTGTTGTGTTGTGTTGTGTTTATATAAATGCGCTTATCTCAGGAACTATTGGTCTGATTTAAAAAATGCTTTCGATGCTAGATAGCCCGTTTATCGAGGAAGGTTATATGCTATATATCATCACGCTAAGATAAATAGTAGCGGTGCACCAATGAAGAATATCACACAATGTTACGCAAAAATCATGTATGAAAGAATTGCTCCCCTTTGAAATATGCCCTTATAACCTTTTTTACGCTAAACAAACTGCGAAGTTGTTTTTAAAACCCTAATAAACATTAGAAGTGTGCGGAATAATGGAAATAAGGTGAGCCTTTACATCCCAGAGGATATCATGCTATATAAACCACTAAATCCACTTTTCTATGGGTAAAATTGTAGTACACTATCAGACTTAGTTACATCTAGACAAGGTCTAGTTTAAGGTTATATTTAGCTATATATTGCGATTTATATAACATAACATGTAATATTACGAGTACATCGTTTAATAAACATCTGAAAGGCTAAGAGGTTGCAAAAACACAAGAGAGCTAACGATGTTTGCAGTGTAATAGAGGATTGACATTTAATCTGTCGTATAGTTAAAAAGCTTCTGAAAATATCTTGTCTGTAGCAACTGTTAGCGATCATTATTTGTGGAATGCTATTAAATTGCTTTATTTGTTTATTATGCTAAGGTCTTTGTAATTATATCATTGAAACGTCCACGTGCTACACACATTTAACGCTATTCCGGAAATTCTCAAATTTAATCAACACTTTTGTTTAGTCGTCGTTTTCACGACGACTGTGATTGGTGGACTTATTATTTTTGAGTGGGGCGTTTGCTATAAGAAAGGTAGCATAGGAGAATGAAGTAATATTCACCTAGTGACAGTTCTTAGTTTGTATTGTGTCTTAAGTCATTCAAAGTATGTAAAATAATAATGAAGAATCTGAGAATAGTATTACTTTACCTGCAAATTAGTGAGCGACGCTAAAAATATATATTTTTTGTGTGAACTCATGATAAATTATGATATAGACCTAATAAGTGTTATATCACAACTTATGATTTTTATACAGCATCCTAATGGATTAGCTTAGCGGCACGTCTTTGCTGATAGGGTGGTAACTACCCACGGCCGAAGTCTACCACTGTCTTGGAGGTCTGCTAGTGAAGCAAGTAATTTTGGATCAACTGACTGTATCTAAGTAAGTTTCAAAAATTTTTTCATCATTCGATAG
Source organism: Elymnias hypermnestra (assembly GCA_015832385.1). Lineage (NCBI taxonomy): Eukaryota > Metazoa > Arthropoda > Insecta > Lepidoptera > Nymphalidae > Elymnias > Elymnias hypermnestra. The sequence continues at coordinate 3,766,632 of JACTOM010000888.1, forward strand.
CTGCATTTTCACTGAGTGAAAATCTTAAGAAAAATGCATTAATGTAACCCAAGGTGTGAAACAACAAATCTGTGAATGCGTGCACTGCGAAAACTACTGATGATAGACCAAAAAAAAGTTCTACAATATTATAGAACGTATAAATATCTACAAAAAAGTCTACAATACCAAATGTCTAACTACTGTAGTTATGCCACTATAACTACTTTTTTATATTATAAGTTAATAAAAATTGCGACTATAATCAAAGCATATTATTCATACCTCTGTATTAATCCTGTCATATTAAAGACCCTTTCAATACATGTAAAACAATTTTTAAATGATTAAAATCGCACATTCCATTCAAAAGATATAACGATTTGAAAAATGTCAATCTAAAGAAAATTGTAGTGACCTTTATAACTGGGCCTGCGGCTGATATTAGGAGACTGCTTCCGAAAACGAAGACAGGCGATAGTACTAATGACACCTTTGATTTTGGGGGGGGGGGGGGATGAAGGGTTATCAATTCGTCTATATTTTTTTTATCTTTGTTCCCTCATAATTTTCGACTGGGTGAACCAATCTTGATGATTCTTTCTTTATATGAAAGGTGGTGCTTGTCGTAGGGTCCCATTTTAAATCCAGTTCTGATGATGGCATCCATGAGAAAACCGTACTTGACAAATGGACGAATAACTTCAATGATTCGTTTTTTATTAGAAAAGATATACTCCAAGTGTTGTTTGGTGATAGTTTGGTTAGGGTTTGATAATGGGATCCATGACCAAGTCGCGGAACTCTTCAATTATTAGGAGCAAATTAACGATATTGGCAAAATCTTTTATAGGCTATCAGGATATTTGAGTCACCTACCGTAACATTGACATGGTCAAGTCATTGTCGAAGTTAAATATGATGATCAATGGAACTCCTCAACGGCTTACAGTAAGGATGCAATTTATGACAGAATATATAACAGTCTGTAATCAAATAGCAATGGACTCACGTTTTTAACGTTGTACTTAAAAATAATATAATTAGGTAGAATTAATAGTTGTTAGCGGTAACGCACGGTCCTTGGTACGTCACTTGTCGCCGCGCCGGATTCATTTGCCTGTTCGGTCTACCAGTGCGCGGTTGAATAAATCTCTGACCTGTGCCACATACTAGTAACGCCACGCTTGACTCGCTGGGGTGAGTCCCTACTTTAATTATATCATGTCTAATCTGTCCTGTTTTCTGCCGCTGTAGTGTTTGTCTAGTCGCTGGGCTAGGCGAGTCACTGGCAGGAAGCAGGACATGGCTATAATGCCTGTCCTCCGGCATTTCAGGTTCACGGTAGTGCTAAGGAGTACCACGCGTGCAAGTGACTCTAAGGTCGGAGTACCACGCGTGGTGAGTGACTCCACTTGTTCGAACGAGCCTTTCAGCTTGGATTTTCCTGAGAGCGTCCAGAGTCAAGCAACTGCAATTGCACCCCTGAACCTGGGTGCTGGATTCAGTGTTGGGCGGCAACCAGATTTTGAGGCCAATAAAAGATTCCCTTCAAAGAGTCTTTTATTGACCCATCCCTGTCTGCCGCGAAACGAATCTAGATCGCGACACGTTTGTTATCATCACTAGCTGATATCTCCCTTTGAACTTGCGTTTGTTTCGCCTGTTCATAATTTTGGTAACGCTCTCGTCGTGAATTCACCAGCTTAGGAAGTGTAAAGAAACGAACGAATAGCATTAAATAAACCGTACGCTCCTTAGAGGTTATTTTTAAACTATAAATCTATTTAAAACACGTTAAGATCTCGTAATACCGTTCGTGTTATTGTCCTCCATAATACGTTTACATGACTGCTTTAAACCGGTAAAGCTATTAAAGTAACGTAACTGTCATCATAGAGATTTGTGGGTGTAATAAACTCAAAACTGTCATGTTATTTTCTATCTATAGGTACATTTATACTAATACTAGCTGTGACAGCGACTTCGTTAGAATGTAATAGTGTTTTTGGGTAGTATATTTAAAAATATTTACATTAAATCATAAAAAAACACATTGCACACATCACTATGTGATCCGCACACACACGTATATAAACACTCTTCTATTAATCGCTGACAGTTATGTCAAACGTCAAAAAGTTTATTTGTGAGAAGCACTAAGGAGATAACATTACAAAAGTTTATTTGTCAAAAGCACTACTGAGGTTACAATACAAAAGTTTATTTATCAAAAGCACTAAGGAGGTTACATTAGAAAAATATTTGTCAAAAGTACTAAGGAGGTTACATTAGAAAAGTGTATTTGTCAAAAGCATTAAGAAGGTTACATTACAAAAGTTTATTGGTCAAAAGCACTACTGAGGTTACATTACAAAAGTTTATTTATCAAAAGCACTAAGGAGATTAGATTAGAAAAGTTTATTTGTCAAAAGCACTAAGCAGGTTACGTTTTTATTGATCAAAATCACTACTGAGGATACATGTCAAAAGTTATTTTATCAAAAGCACTAAGGAGGTTACATTACAAAAGTTTATTTGTCAAAAGCACTAAGCAGGTTACGTTATAAAGTTTATTTGTCAAAAGCATTAAGTAGGTTACATTACAAAAGTTTATTGATCAAAATCACTATTGAGATTACATTACAAAAGTTATTTTATCAAAAGCACTAAGCAGGTTACATTACAAAAGTTTATTTTTGAAAAGCACTACTGAAGTTACATTACAACTGTTTATTTGCCAAAAGCACTAAGCAGGTTACATTAGAAAAATTTATTTGTCAAAAGCACTAAAGAGGTTACATTAGAAAAGTTTATTTGTCAAAAGCACTAAAGAGGTTACATGAGAAAAGTTTATTTGTCAAAAGCAGGATACGGAGGAACTTTGAATGTAAATCTTTTATAAATATCATCATCAGTCGTGTATTGGAACCAATATTTGACGATTCAAAAGTGCCTACTTATGTAGGAATTTTTGAACGTGAATACACATCGATTATTAAGGTTTTTATATTGTATATTCTTCTCCAGTTCTAGAGACGTCGCTCGATATTATTATATAATAGATTTAATTTAAGGATAAAAGAAAAATACAAAACCAGAGCGACGAATATAAAAAACCTGGGTCCTTACGATGAGTCAACGGACTCGTTTAAAGAGACCACATTCTTGATTTTAAACCGGTCTTTTGCACACCAGATTCAATTTATGCATAAAATTAATCAATTTGAGTAAACCTAGCAGACTCAATAAGATCTTTTGAACCACCAGGTAACAAATCTAGTAAGAAACTTAACTTTAACTTACTTATAAATCACTTTAATAACTTTAAATTAATCGTGTATATCCCACTATAAAATGAAAGGTATGTAGCAACTTGTTGACGTGTCACTTTTGGGCAAAGAGATCCCCATAAAAGAGAGGGTCTTCAGAGCATAGACCCAGCACGTTGCTCTAATGTTTTGAACTTTCATTATACAATGAAAGGTATGTAGCAGGTTGTTGACGTGTCACTTTTGGGCAAAGAGATCCTCATAAAAGAGAGGGTCTTCAGACATAGACCCAGCACGTTGCTCTAATGTGTTGAAATTCCATTATAAAATGAAAGGTATGTAGCAGCTTGTTGTCGTGTCACTTTTGGGCAAAGAGATCCTCATAAAAGAGAAGGTCTTCAGAGCATAGACCCAGCACGTTGCTCTAATGTGTTGAAATTCCATTATAAAATGAAAGGTATGTAGCAGCTTGTTGACGTGTCACTTTTGGGCAAAGAGATCCTCATAAAAGAGAAGGTCTTTAGAGCATAGACCCAGCACGTTGCTCTAATGTGTTGAAATTCCATTATAAAATGAAAGGTATGTAGCAGCTTGTTGACGTGTCACTTTTGGGCAAAGAGATCCTCATAAAAGAGAAGGTCTTTAGAGCATAGACCCAGCACGTTGCTCTAATGTGTTGAAATTCCATTATAAAATGAAAGGTATGTAGCAGCTTGTTGACGTGTCACTTTTGGGCAAAGAGATCCTCATAAAAGAGAAGGTCTTTAGAGCATAAACCCAGCACGTTGCTCTAATGTGTTGAAATTCCATTATAAAATGAAAGGTATGTAGCAGCTTGTTGTCGTGTCACTTTGGGCAAAGAGATCCTCATAAAAGAGAAGGTCTTTAGAGCAGAGACCCAGCACGTTGCTCTAATGTGTTGAAATTCCATTATAAAATGAAAGGTATGTAGCAGCTTGTTGACGTGTCACTTTTGGGCAAAGAGATCCTCATAAAAGAGAGCATAGACCCAGCAGGTTGCTTTAATGTGTTGAAATTCCGTTATAAAATGAAAGGTATGTAGTAGCTTATTGAGGTGCTACTGTCCGGCAAAGAGATCCATATAAAAGAGAGGGTCTTCAGAGCACAGTCCTAACATAATGTTCCAATAGCTTCATATTTCACTACAAAATGAAGGGTATGTAGCAGCTTATTGACGTGCCACTGTTGGCCAAAAAAATCCTCACCCACAAGAGAGAGAGATTTCAGAGCAAAGTCCCAACGGTGCTCCAATGGGTTTATATTCTGCTATTATTGGGCAAAGAATTCTTCATAAAAGAGAGGGTTTTCAGAGTACAGACCCAAAACGTTGGTCTACTGCGGTATAACAGGTTACACATACACCAGAATTGCACCCAGGATTTGAAGGTTTCGACGAAAACATAATGGAATTGAAAATACAATCAAGCACGTCAGTTTCTGGCTTTTTTTGTTGGAATATGCTTTTACGTACACACACCGACTCTTGGCTCAGGAGTTTGGGAATCGGAGAAGAAGGACATCTCCCATCCAGGAACGAGACTCCATTATTTGGGACACCACTCCTGATAGCCTGACCAGCCGATTGAGACCAAACATACTACATTCTTTACGCTAGCGAAGATAGCCAAAAATGGAAGAAGGTAGAAAGCACTGATCATTTCGAGATCAGGATCCTGCCAGTGCCACGATCTTCAGGCCTGAAAATTTACTATAGAAAGAGAGAGAGAGAGTGTGTGGTACAAAAAACAGGATGCGAATATATTATTTGAAAATTAAAGATATAATTTATTTAAACAACAACAGGGGACCTACGGATGCGTTCAAGGTAATCATATCCTAGACTTGGAACCGGTAATTTGATTGTTGTTAAGCTGATAAATACATAATGAAAAGAATTGCATTTTATTAGTTGAATTTTTAATTGAAAAGGAGGATATATATTACCTTAGTTCTCGTACAATTTATTTTATATTTCACCATACATCACAGACAATGACTCTAAATCTGCAATTAAGGACGGCATCCATAACTTCGGTATTGTTAGATTTTTTCGAGGATGTTGTAAAAGAAGTTTTAAAACAAACTGCTACAACCTTACTGTTACTAAATGTTACTTTATGCAAGTGTATAAGTAAGTAAGTAAGTAGAAGCCCATTAACGTCCCACTGCTGGGCACAGGCTTCCTCACTCCGAGGAGCGAGGGTTTTTAGAGCATAGACCCACCACGCTGCTCCACTGCGGATTGGCAGGCATAGTACACAAGTGCACTCTCTATTCCTTCACTCTCATAGTCCGATGTGACGGGAATCCGACACGACCGGAGAGAGATCAGGCGCAGGACCGACGGCTTAACGTGCTCTCCGAGGCACGGGGGTGGATCACACCGCCAACTTCCCAACTTCGGGCAAATATTGAGAAAATCTTAATAGAAAACTCAGGACCTCATGTCTGTAGTCGAACATGCTAATCACTAGACCAATGAGGCAGTTGCAAGTGTATATCGCCTTTATATTATAAGCCAGACCTGCCCAGTTTTCGATGTCCTGGATGAGTCCGACTGAGATTTTACGAAGGCCGAAGGACGTGCACAAAAACATTCTCCTCTACATTTACTGTATTTTCCTTGTCTGCCTCCTTCAGTGAAACCACCGTCAGACAGAAAAGGAGCACTCCAGCTCATTATCTCTTACTGAAGAGCATCGCGTATAAAATACTCTCCAAGGAGAATAGGTTTTGAGGTAGGTCTATGAAATAGCATCTTAGCCTCTCCGTATATTTAATTACGGGAGTGGCATAATCAATAAGTGACAAAACTCGTTAAAAAAAACTTTCATATACATCTCTGGTGTCCCGGATGTGTCCGATTGAAGATTCACGGAGGCGGGAGGACTTACGCAAACAGGCGCAGCCTTATACATATCCTCCTCCAGCCACGTGACCATCATAAGAATTTTTGCAATGTAACCAACCTCCTTAGTGCTTTCGACAATTAAAAATTTTTTAATTACCCTCACCACATAATCGTCAGATTGACAAATACGATCTATTGACTCATCGCGATATCTCTGGATCCATAAGGCGTAGAGACTTGAAATTTGGTAGGAATATTCCTTTTGCCGAGTAGAGGTCAGCTAACAACGGATTTTACGAAATTCCCACCGCAAGGGGGGTTGCGGGGGTGTTGGCTATTGACTCACGATACACTGGAGCCATAAATTGTAGAGACTTGAAATTTGGTGGGAATATTCCTTTTTCCGAGTAGAGGTCAGTTAACAACGGATTTTATGAAATTCCACCCGCAAGGGAGGTTACGGGGGTATTAACTATTGACTCACGATACACTGGAGACATAAATTGTAGAGACTTGAAATTTGGTGGGAATATTCCTTTTGCCGAGTAGAGGTCAGCTCACAACGGATTTCACAAAATTCCTACCGCAAGGTTCCAAAGTTCCAAGGGGGGTTGTGGGGGTGTTAACTATTGACTTATTACATAAGGCGTAGAGACTTGAAATTTGGTACAGCGATAATCTAGAGCCTGAAAAAGAACTATAAGCTATCCATTCAAATCTATGGAAAAAATATTCAAGGCAGACGAAGTCGCGGGTTCAGCTTGTATATCTATAAATGTGGGAAAGTTTACAGTCCTCCGTCTGCGCAATTTTCGTAATATAAAAGGTCATGTAACATTTCAATGGACTAATATAGATTTACATGTTATTCAATGTTTCGAGAACAGCTTTTGTAATATCTAAGTCACTAACACTGGCAATAAGGGCAATCTGTTTAACCTAAGTATTAGTAAACCCGGCTCCGCTTATACTTTAAATGGCGTAATGCAACATTAATTGCTCGCTTGAAAAAACTGGTGTCCAGAAAGGGTAGGGGATATTTGTAAATTCAATTAAAAAGAAACCACAGGTCAGAAAAAAATTATTTATGTCGGAGTGCAAGAGTCTGTGGATCGCTGGGCCGTGTGTAATAGTCTGTGGAACGCTGGCGCCATCTTTGTCTCAGCGTGGGGGCAGAGTCAATAAGTGGCAGTCCGGCCCGTCTCTCGGCAGTTCTCGAGCGGCGGTCGGCCGGAGTGGTCGACTATTGAAACTGTCGCGGTCCTAGCTATTATTGTTAATGACTTTGTTATAATTGATATCGGGAACATTAAGTGATTGAACATTATAATCAGAGTTATTTAACAAAGTGTTTGATTGCACCAACATTACACACAGAATAACAAATTAAATAATGGATCCCATTAATGAGGATGTCGGCGGAGAACCCTACGCACCTGTGCTTTATGCTTCTCCGTTCTCTTATTCTCCGACAAATATATGTCGAAGAATAAGAGAGAAGGAGAGAAGCATAAAGCATAGGCGTAAGGTTCTCCGCCGACATCATCGTTAGTGTCACCCATAATTGAATTTTCCATATTGTAGACGTTGGTGGGTAATGTCGGTGCAATCGAACACTTTATTAATTAACTCAGATTAAATCAAATCAAATCAAAATATCTTCAATCAAGTAGGCATATTACAGTACTTTTAAATCGTCAAATAATATATTTGTTTTTCTTTTCCACAGAACGACTTAAAATCTAAAGTTACGAGCCCACAACAAACTCAGTCGGGTAATTCGTTTTTTTGTTATCATCATCATTACAATATCATATTAGTTTAATATATTTCAATTCAAATTAGAGCAGTTCGTTCACTCCCAGCTGTTTCTATCGTCTAGGTAATCTTGCAACTTATAATACGATTTTTTTATCAACTTTCTTTTAACAAAGACTTTGAATTTATTAATTGACATCTTTAGAACGTCTTATGGGAGGTTATTATAGAAACGTATACAGTTACCCTTGAATGAGTTGTTAATCTTATGCAGCCTACTCGAATTTATAACAAGTTTGTTTTTGTTTCGTAAGTTATATGATACACATTCACTCTTTTTATTAAAAGAGTCAATGTTTTTATGTACGTACAACAAGTTATCTAATATGTATACGCAGTGAACTGTCATTGTGTTAACTGCCTTGAATTGATTACAATGTTCAATAATAGGTAGGAACGCGACAGTTTGAATAGTCGACCGCTCTGGCGGACCCTCACCCGAGAACTAGCGAGTCCGCCACCAGATCACGACACATGATTCTGTCCCACGCCGATAGATAATGTCATACACGTAAATGGCTTTTTGTGAAGATGAATCAGGTCGCATCCTGAGAACGCCCTACGTGTTCGGTGGAGTGTTATTTAATCAAATGGTATAATTAATCATAGTTGGAGATAAGGGTTATATTTTGTTAATTGCTAAATGAATATTCAATTCTCTTGCCCGATTACCCACGCCACTGAATAATGGAGCAAACTGATATAGTGGACGAACCTAGCATGCCTTCATTATATTACTTGGCAAAGATTATGTTGTCCACATGTTGAACCTCGCTTTACTGGCATTCCTCTAAACGAAATCAGAAATTAGCCACCATGCGTCTACACATCTCTCTGGAAATGGCGGCCATTTCAGTGCGGATGTTGTGCTTCAGTTGCAGTGGAGTTCTTGGTTGTTTGGACTATGTAGTGGTCGTTCAAGTTTCTCTCTCGGATTTTTGAAGGACTAGAGCGGTAGTTTTATTAGTTTACGTGCATTTAACTGAAAATTCTCTTCATCACTAAACAGGACGTTTTCTGAATTTTGTAGACTGTAAGATGTAAATCTCTCTTTTTTAATGTTAAGGCCTTGCCTTCGTTTGATTAAGACGCTCTGAAACTCTCGCTTCTTCAATCGCTTGTTGGGTTAGGTTCTGCACGATATAAATGTTGATCTGACACTATCAAATCACCATTGCGATATGCAAAAGGCACGATGGTTTCCCGGGTATGCTTCCATGGTTACTAAATCTCCTAATAATGGCGGAGCACGCTATCTCCTAATAATGGTCAGTTTTAAACCGAAATAGATGTTTAAAGATTATCGATTCCAACTTCATTTTGCCACAGTATTGTTCGGTGTTATAAAATATAAAACTCCACTTTATTTATACAACAAACTGCGCTGGGCTCATGGTATGGTATTGTAGCATACGTCAGGAGCGCGCAACATTATTGTAACACTGATCGCGCGCGCTCGCCGTGTGACGTTGCCCAGCTATTCATTCCTTCGCCGCTCCACGACATACTCACACCGCCGCAGCTCGCCGCCTACTGAGCCCGCGCCCCGGAATCTCGATATATATACGTAACGCGGCCCCGCGGGCGCCGTGGTTGCCTCGTTCTAGTACCGGCGTTTGTGATACGAGGTTCACATTAAATACCGGTGCCAGACGCCGAATAAACATGGATCAAATTCAATCGCATTTCATTTTACCTTCTGATACCATACGCTCAAACCCATAGTATGGTGGTATGGTACGGCTTCTTTTCGTGGGAGCTTTAAGTATAACGCAACTAAGTGTTGGAATAACCTCCCGCCGTTTCGAAAGCTCATGACAATGAATAGTTTCGAAGTTAAATATAAACTTCGAAACTATAAAATCGCAGTCAAGCTGTGATAATTGGCGGTTATCGATCTAACTATACCGATATCCCATCAGGAGTCCCTCAGGGTTCAATACTCTCATCTCTGCTTTATGCTTGCTATTTATACGATATAGAAAAGTTTATAAGGTAATTCGTAATAAGACAGATTGTGAAAATTTGCAATCAGATCATGTCAGGCTTTGCAATTACTACAATCAGAACAGAATGTACATAAATGTGGGCAAAATTAATATCATTCAGTTATAAATTGAATGGTCACAATATTCCCAGATCTGACATTGTAAAGGATTTGGGTGTTTTACTGGTCTGCAAATTAACATACTCGGATCATGTTGAATCGATTGTGCTACTAAAACGCTAGGTTTTATTCTTCGTGTAACCCAACCTTTTACGGATAAAGTGTCTTAACCCTGCTGTTAAATATCAGAAACAAAGTATAGAAAAATTACAATGAAAATTTTTGAAACATCTTCATTTCCGCCCACATCATAAAGTAGATATGTACTCAAATTATTCCCAACTTTGTGTCGTTCATAATCTATTGTCTCTTGAAAGAGGGAGATCACTTTTAGACATTCTCCGGTTTCACATACCTAAGCTTTGAACGCGCCAAACACCCCTCTTTTATACTTCACATTGTTAAACAAATTATGCAAATAATTCCATAGTTTGCTGCATTAAAAGAAATAACGAAACTTACTCTGACGTCGATATCTTCCATGGCAACAAACTAAAATTAAAAAAAAAGAATTAATAAAATTAATGAATTTAAATAGTGAGAAGATGGCTTGTATTTGACTCCAGACACACACACACACACACACACCCACACACACACCCACACCCACACCAATAAACAAATGTAAAATCCTTAATTGGCCTTAAGTTAATTTAATTAGATTATATGTTAGTTTTAAGAGGGCTGTGGATTTTGTAAAATTAATAAATAAACAACATTTATTAAATTTACAATTACACACTTAGTAAAATTTAGAAAGATTAGAATAATATATCAATTGTTAATATAGCTAACGTTATAAAGTAAATATATTGTATGTTAATTATAAAGCATTATATGTAAGTTACTACGAAAGAATGGTCTCTGATGTCCTCAGATTTAATTTATTTTAATTTAATTTCAACACATAATTATTAATGATAAGGTCTAATATATATAAAAACACTCTTTTTATTATATTATATGTCAATTCTATTTTTGTTTTGTTTTTGTGATAGTAGTTAAGATTTTATATAAAGGCTTTGTATTAATATTATAAAAAATTAATAACGAGTATGATACTTTGGCCGGGACGGGTTGATGAGGCTGCAGCTGAAAATCGGCGCCATGTGTCATATTTATGGCACATCAACACCGACTCCAAATATGAGAATACGAAGAACACTTCTTACTTTTTAGAGCATATTAATATATTTGTAAGTTTGTTTCGAAGGCGGTTCTTTTTTTGTTAAAATTTCTTTCTTTATTTTTTGATTTTTAGTGAATCTGAAGTAAACTAACAAATTTGTCTCAATATATGTACACCTAAAACGCGTTTCTCATATGAGATAACACCGTTTAAATGAAACCACTTTACAAAGTTAAATTTACACTAATATCGCCAAACCCGGGATCGAACCCGAAACCCTTATACCACCGCTTCACACATAATTCACCTTTCAAATATTGCAATGCAGCAACAAACGTAAATCATTGGCATTTGATTAAAGACAGTTATATTTTCTGCCTTAAACCGCACCCTTACTGTAAGCCGTTGAGGAGATCCATTTAACTACGACTAGCACTTGACCATACCGAAGTTACGGTAGGCAACTCAAACATCTGGATAGCCTATAGAAGATTCTGCCGAGTATCGTTCATTTGCTCCTAAGAATTGAAGAGTTCAGTCACTTTGTCATGGATTCCATCATCAGAACGTAACCAAACTAACACAAAACAACACTTGAAGTATATCCTTTCCAATAAAGAAAGAATCATCGAAATCGGTTGGCGTGATCTTGAGTTATTCGTCCATTTGTCGCGCACATAATAAAACAATAAAAAGCTTTATTAATTCCTTACATTAAGCAAGTATTATGATATTAACAAATTTCCGGATTACTGTCCTCCTCCATCCTCCATTTGCAGCCATTCCAATCTGTTGTTGGCTGTACGCGTCCACGTCTTCCCTGCTACTCTCTTTAGGTCATCGCACCATCTTTTTGGGGGTCGGCCTTGCTTCCGTTATAGTCTCTTGGGTACCAGTTAGTTACTCTGTATGACCATCTGTTATCTTTGACTCTTTGGCCAGCCCACTTCCACTTCTGTCTCAATACGAGTTTTACTACATCTTTAGTCGCGCACATGATTATGCAAATTTAAGACATTCGGTTTTCTCATGGATGCCATCATCGGAACTGGATTAAAAAAAAATGGCACCCTAGCACCTTTCATTAAAATAAAATCATCAAGATCAGTCCACCCAGTCAGGAGATATAAAACAAAAATACAGACAAATTGATAAAAAAAGTAAGTAAGTAGCAGCCCATTAACGTCCCACTGCTGGGCACAGGCCTCCTCACTCCGAGGAGAGAGGGTTTTTAGAGCATAGACCCACCACGCTGCTCCACTGCGGATTGGCAGGCATAGTACACAAGTGCACTCTCTATTCCTTCACTCTCATAGTCCGATGTGACGG
>JACTOM010000888.1:3780279-3814612 GCA_015832385.1 Elymnias hypermnestra
ATGTGTATAAGAGACAGCTCACTCGACAGCGTTGTAGGCGCGATGCTCTCGAGTGAGAGGTGCTGGGCGGGAGTGGCATTCTTCTGTGAGACGATCATCTCACTGAAGGAGGCCCACGAACGAGAGAGGGAGATTGCAATGGATGCTCCCTCATACCGCCGGAGGAGGCGGGCTACAAGGCAGCGTTTGTAAGCGTAAGTCCGTCCATCGTCGAGAATCCTCAGTCGGATTCATTCGGGGCACCAGGGATGAATGCGAAAGTTGAACCCCTGGTGCTTCATTCATGGATGAAGAGGGTTCCGCTGGGTTTTAGTGGGTATTGCGAGGTCTGCTTGTTCGCCGAGTCCCACACTCCTGACACACGGTCGTGGTCAGTGCATAAAAGCATTTCCCAGCGAGAAAAAAAAAAAGTGATTCATATTAAAGTTAAGTTACGATGGGGCTGACGTGTCTTGTGGACAAAAGTCCCTAAATTCGTCGGGAGGAAAAAAAAAAACAATGTTCAAATGGTTATTTTGGCACTACTGTCATATCAAAAGAAGAAACAGTAAACACTTGACATCAAGACAGACGCATTAACATCATTTACATATATAGAATTAGTACATATTTCAACTAACAAGTATTACCAGTGTTTACGTAACGTATTGCGAGAGAGTTTACATAGGGCTCAAACATAACGTAATCGTTTAGTTTTAACTCCTTAAATAAACACGAAACTATACCAGGTTTAGTTAGCTGTTTTAATCTATTATGGAAAGGGTTACCATCAAAATCAAATCAAAATCAAAAATATCTTTATTCAAGTAGGCACATTACAGTACTTTTGAATCGTCAAATTATATTTATTTTCCACACTCTGATTCTAATATACGTCTGATGATGGTACTCAAAACCGGCTTAAAATCTATAGTTACGAGGGTTCCTGATCCGAGAAAAACCCACAACAAACTCAGTCGGATATTTTTTTTGTTATCATCATCATTACAATATCATATTAGTTTGATATATTTCAATTCAAATTAGAGCAGTTCGTTCACTCCCACGCGTTTCTATCGTCTAAGTACTCTTGCAACTTATAATACGATTTTTCTATCAACTTTCTTTTAACAAAGACTTTGAATTTATTAATTGACATCTCTAAAACGTCTTGTGGGAGTTTATTATAGAAACGTATACAGTTACCCTTAAATGAGTTGTTAACCTTACCTACTAGAATTTATAACAAGTTTGTTTTTGTTTCCTAAGTTATATGATGTACATTCACTCTCGTCGTGGATTGTATCATCACTAACAAGTATAAACCATTGTATTTTATCGGTTGACATGATACGATAGTTCTGTCTAAACTCGGGCAATCAGAAATATAAGCATCTCTTTCTTTTGAAGTCATAATGTGTATTATCTATTTCGCTTCTCGGTGACTGTCGTAGCAAAATATGCGTAGAGATAACACAAGACAATAGAAAAAACAAAAAGAAATCAGTTACAAAGTGACCGTTACTAACGGTGTTTCGCGTCGAAGGTCGTTAAGTTTTGAGAACTGTAAGTGTTTATTTGTGTTTTTGGTTATATAAATGATCTGAATAACAGTTAAGTTTTAATTTTTAAGATATGAGCATATAAATACAAGACGGACTTTTTTCACTATCTCAAAGTTTAGCGAAGCATGACGCAACACCAGAGTCTTAATTTAATAAATAAAAGATAACATTGTATAGTTCATTCACTTCAGTGACATTCGATCCGCGGGGCAATTGACGCAAAAACGCTGGTCCGGGGGCGGGGTACGACGGTTTCCGTTAAAAATAATGGGCAAATTACAGGGACAAATAAAAAACGCGGCCGGACAATCTAAGGGTTATCTTTAAAGTCAGTTTACGGATGATAATTTCACGTGATAACATTGATGAAACATTGTTATGCAATAAACAATGAAATCAAGCCGCTCACGCCTGTGTATTGTTTGATCTGCGCTGTCGCTTTCATGTTCTGCTGAGATGGAACGTGACAATTTTTCCTGCATGCAGCTGGAGCACATCGATTTATAAGACATTATCAAGTCAAAAACATAGAAGTTCTTGACCCCCAAGAATGAGGGAAACATTCACAGAAGAAGATGATAGATTACTAGATTGTTAGATAACTATTAAATTATCAAACCTTTTCGTATATTGTTTGTAAATCTGATTTTTTGCGCGATTTTGTCACGTCCTTCACATCTCAATTTTATACTATTTTCTATTTCGAAATACCACCGGGGATGGGATATTCTAAACGCACATTTATCAAAATATAAAATCTATCAAATCAAAGTATTGTTTATTCAAGTAGGCTCAAAAAGCACTTTTGAATCGTCAGTAGTCTGTCCGTTGGTAACAAATCTACCACCGGTTCGGAAAGTTGATTCCGCTGAGAAGAAGCCGGCAAGAAACTCAACGGTTACTCCTTTTAACATAGCTTTTTTGTAGGTTACAATGTGTTTAGCTTTCATATGCAACTGGAATCATGTCCAAACATCTTTGTCGCTTAAATAATCTTCCACATTATAATATGCCTTTTTTATTAGGACATTTTTAACATACTTCTTAAAACTATGTGGAGGCAAACCCAGAAGTGATTCAGGTATCTTATTAAATATGCGTATGCTCAACCCGACAAACCCGGCACTTTTTTGCAAAATGAAGATAGTTTCAATGTCCGCCTTCCCCCATAACAGTATGCCGTGACACATAATGCTATGAAAATAAGCGAAATACACCTTTTTAACAGTTTCATCATCAGTGTATTGCCTCACCTTCCTAACAGCAAATGCAGCTGAACTAAGTTTGCTTGCCAGAGTCTTAATATGGGCACCCCACTGGAGCCCTGAGTCTAACGTTATTCTTAAGAAGACTGTAGATTTAACTATCTTTAGTAGACTATTATTTATTTTGATATTTTTACAGACTTCTTTTGAATTTGGCAACGCGAATTCAACGCACTTAGTCTTTGCCGAGTTCTATATTAAGTTATTAACAGAAAACCAAAGTGAGACCTGTGACAGGGCAATATTTACAGACAGCAAATAGGACTATATCACATTTGTCTATCACATGGTACGCCAAATCATTTTCATGTATTAAGAGCAAAAAAGGGCCAAGGATTGAACCTTGTGGGACACCCATTTTTACAGGTGATCCTAACGACTCAACACCGTTTACAAAGACCTTTTGAATTGTATTTTGAAGATAAGAGCTTAACAAATTAAGTGCTCCATGTAGAAACGGCGCTGGTTTCTTTGTATATTCAAAGGTTACATACCTTGGCCCTTAACGCCGGTGTTAGTGACCTAAATATTGTATTTGAAAAGTTGTTCTTGTAACATTGAGTCACTTCTAAATTTAATAACAAATAGTAGCTTATATTTCGTGTAAATATAATTACACAAATCATAAACAAATTGTTATTATTATAATAAAACACAAAAACAACAACGAGAAACTTTCCGTTGGGCTTAATGTAGAATTGGGACCACAGAAGGTATATTGGGACCTGTTTTATTCCTCATTTATGTTAACAACCTTTGTTACATTGTCAAGGACATTCATGACATTGTGTTATTTCTTGCAATTTCTTTAGTATTTATAATTAAGCGACGACAAATTGATTGTCAAGACGTAAATAACTCACACGGCAAAATTTATACAATGGTTTTAATTTTGAAATAATTTGTTTTGTAACAAGTGTTCATCGAATGTGAAACAAATGCCATTGTTAAACTTAATTAGGAGTGAGATCTGGTTTATAGTAGTTTTTTTATAACATGTGAACTTATAAACTACATCTGAAAACATCATTTGAATAATCAGATTTCTTTAAAAATCATTTTTCATCTAATATACAAATGCGAAGGTCCATTGTTGCTCTATTCTGTTCTGTGTTATTAATTTTTTTATCATCTTATGTTTCCTTAACTTGAGAAATTTCACCGTAGCTTCTTTTACTGTCTCAGCAATCTATTGTATTATAATAAATATTAACAATTACCTTACCTTTTTTATAAGGCATTTCCAAGAAACCTTCTGAAAGTTACTTAAGACTTCTTAATTGTATCAATAGTAGTTTTATTGCTTGAGAGAACTCATAACTTTTAGTGCTGTTGTGGAAAAGGACATCAGTTTACGTATGATTTAACCGGAGCTTCGTCAGATAAATATCTAGGATTGCCGCAGGAATCAAACCTCAATTCAGTATTAATACATCAATTTATTTCTCTTCAACAATACATCAATTCTCTCAACCACCCCTTTTTCCAATCTGCCCACTCTCCCTTGCTTTTTCAAAATCCCCGTGACAACATTCTTTATTATCTCTTTTTTCTTCCAAAATATTCTCACCTTTTTCGGGATCGTTAAACCATAATATAATATTTACAAAGTAATAGTATCGATAAATTTTATTGAACCTTACAAATACATATGGATAATGCACATAATATTACGACCAAGTACCGACCAAGTCATAGACAACAACTAGTAAGTCTAATTTTACTATAGGATCTATAGGCAATGAATAAACCGGTACAACTATTAACCTTGACTTTGGAGAAGGTATTTCGTTTTCACGATCACTACTAGTCAATTACATTGTATTTAATGATTCACGTTGAAATAACGAACTCATTTTTCCGGAGAAGTTCTCAGTTATAGGTTTTGTACAAGATTTTGGTTTAGATAATTAGCTTCAGTTTAAGACTTCGCTTGCGTTAGTCGTTGCTGTGAAAGGTTTCATAGAATTCTATTCTATTCTGGTATTCAATTCTCTCTCTATCCATAATCGTTCCTTCATGCCGAAAGATCGTGATATGATCTTAATCTCGATTCAATTCTATAACCCTTAGATTGCCCGTGTCAGCTACTAGGCAACAAGTTCTGTTGAGACTCGTGCAATCGGAAATAAATAATAAATAAATCGGAAACTGTCGTATCAAAATAGGCGTAAAGATAACACCAGACAATAAAACCAACAAAAATAAATCAGTTACAAAGTTACCGTTACTAACGGTGTGTCGCGTCAAAGATCGGTGTTTATTAGTGATTATTTATATTTTTGATTATATAAGCGATGGGAATAACAATGAAAACTCTTGAGGTATTTATTGGTATTTAAGATATAAGCCTATAAATACAAGATTTTTCACATATTCTTTCTCTTTTGTACTGTATATTATTTGACCCCACTACACCATCCTATTTAAAATTTAAATTTGAATTACTGAGGGTGCAATAAAGCAAAGAACTGAGATCAGTTTCACAATTAACTCTAAAGATACCGACACAACATACAAATTATTTTGGAAATGCCTTGCATAAATTTAAAAATGATTAACAGAACACTACCTATCACTAGCCGCGTTGTAAGAGATGATAGTATTAAACGTATATATTTTATAATTAATGTGTTAGTCTATATTACATGTATGTATATTATATTTATACATACATTCATAGCATCACGCCTCATTCCCTTCGGGGTAGGCAGAGACAACATCCTTCCACTTGCCACGATCCTTGCATATCTCCTTCGCTTCTTTCATTCTCATTCAACCTTTCATACAAGTTCGTCGGTTTAGAGTACTCTTGACCTGGCCGTTATTTAAAATGTCCTGGATTTGGTCCAGGAACGTTCGCCTTGGTCTTCCCCTTCCAACTTTCGCATTCACTCTTGACTCATAAATCCTTTTTGTCAGTCTCCTTTCATTCATTCTCTCTACATGCCCAAACCATCTAAGCATACCTTTCTCAATTTTAGTCACTACGTCTTCTTTTATACCACAACGTTCTCTTATCACACTATTTCTTACTCTGTCACTCAGTTTTAATCCACTCATGCTTCTCAACGCTCTCATCTCTACCGCATTTATTTTACTTTTGTGATTCTTCTGCCATACCCAACTTTCACTACCATACATAAGTGTTGGCACCAACACTCCAGCATGCACTGCCAGTCTAGCCCTTTGAGACACCATCTGGCTATTCATAAAAGCATGCAGAGCACCATTTACCATATTCCCTGCATTCACTCTCCTTTCGATATCACTTTCACATGTTCCATCTTTTGTAAATTTAGATCCCAAGTATACAAATTCTTTCACCTCTTCCACTTGTTCCCCATCTATCAAAATATTGCCATTCATCATAGATTCATCTCGTTCAAAAAGCATAACTTTCGTTTTGTTTACATTCACTTTCATTCCTTTCCCTTTCAAAGCTTCATTCATAATATTTAGCATCTCCTGAAGCTCGTTAGCGGATGACGCAAGTATTACTTGATCATCAGCGTAGAGTAAACATTTGATGAGTAATTCATTCATTCTTAACCCATACATACTTTCTTTTAAATCTGTCAAACATTTATCCATGAATAGGTTGAACAGCCATGGTGACGCAACACGACCCTGTCGAACACCTCTTTCGACAGGAAACCACTATTATATACATACAATATACAATATTGTATTATATACGTATTCTATTTATTATTATTTATGACCTCTTTATGCACCACCTATCTACTTTTGCACAATTTCCTTCTCCTTAAGGTTGTCTGGAAGAAATCGCTGATTAGAAAAGACCGCCTTTTGTACATTTGCTGTTAACTTAAACCATATTACGTAACGCTGTTTCTTTTAAGGTGTACAATAAAGAGTATATTATTATTACACCAAAGTCTTATCAAATGTAAAAATCATAACATTTGGTAGTCTTTCATGAACATTTAAGTCCACTTTAGCGCCATTAGACCCACAATCGACGTAAAAACGTCCGTGCTGGGTGGGGCAGGCGAAATTCATATAGTATTTTGCTACACCCAAGAGTTAGTGCTGTAAGAAATTCTAAATTACTCGGGTAACATCGCAGGGAAGAGCTTGTTCAAATTAAAGTTTCATAATGAGCGCAAACTAAATTGATTGCAATCACAAAGTGGCTCATGTATCTGGTTTTGTTTACGACTTTTGTTATTTGATACTCAACCGGTTTTAATTGTAAAACTCATTTATGAAGCAATTTTTATACCACAAACAATCCCTGCATTGTTACCCACTAACAATAATTGCACAGCAATAAGGCCTTATAAGAAATATAATATTTCAATTAGAGATAATTGTTATTAAATTGCTACGTTTCTGATAGCTTCGCTGACGTAATGGGGCAAGTCATTATTACTTAGAGGAAAGGAAAGTTAGAGCAATTGACTCAGATTGGAATCCCGGCAGAGCAAATGGAATTGAGAAAGATCTTCTTCAGGATTTCCAAGTGTTATTAAATGAGGCTGTTAAACCAATTAAAACAAACCGAAAGGACACTAGGGAAACCGCTTAATATTGAGCAGATCCATACGTTTAGAGTCCTGGTCGAAAAGACTGATCATAAAATGCAAGGACCTCGAGTCCCTAATAGCAGGTAAAAAGGGTTAGTAACAGCTTAAGGACATCCTGCTGCTGGTGACAGGCTTCCTTTAAGAATATGGACCCACAAAACCGCTTCATCTTTACCTAATAGCGTAAAGATGAATTAGAAAGACCAAACAAGCACCTCAGTTTCTTTTTATGAAGATAAATTTAGTAGTGAAGAGAAGAAAAGAATCCACTTGTCGTACTAATCCATGGCTTACAGCAGATGCTTTTCTGTAATGATCTCATACCGCGATATCTGTGAAACTTTACATCTAGTTGATTTACAATTCGATATACATATACTATTTGCAACGTAGACGCTTAACAAGAACGGATTCCCCATAATTCCAAGGTATCGGGATGCATACGCGAGTAATGATCTCACACCGCGATATCTACGAAACTTTACTTCCGGTTGGCTTGAAATTCGATAAACATATATCATTCGCAACGTAGACGCTTAATAAGAACGGATTCCCCATAATTCCAAGATATCGAGATGCATACGCGAAAAATGATCTCACACTGCGATATCTGTGAAACTTTACATTCAGTTTGTCTTGAAATTCGATATACGTATACCATTCGCAACGTAGATGCCAACTAAGAACGGCTTTTCTCATATTTTCACGGTGTCAGGGTGCATAAGTAAAAAATGATCTCTTACTGCGACATCTGCGAAACTTTACTTCCGGTTGGCTTGAAGTTCGATGAACATATACCATTCGCAACGTAGACGCTTAATAAGAACGGATTCCCCATAATTCCAAGGTATCGGGATGCATACGCGAGTAATGATCTCACATTGCGATATCTGTGAAACTTTACATTCGGTTTGGCTTGAAATTCGATAGACATATCGCAACGTAGATGCCAACTAGGAACGGTTTTTCCGGTATTTTCACGGTGTCCGGGTGTTTTAATGAAAAATTATCTCACACTGCCAGATCCGGTTGGCAAGGCGGTATACATACAACGTAGACTGGCACTAATAATGTATTTAACATATCCCCACGAGATTGAGATGTACTCGGGTAGCATCACTCGAAAAAGCTACTATATAATATAAACACAATGTTGCTTGCATGCTTCAATTCAATAACGTGTTAATTATAAAATAAAACGTTGATTGTTACATCAAATAAAGCTTCAGACAAGGTCATGATAACTATTAAATGTCAAAATATTAAAAAAAAATATATAAGTGTTAACAAATTCATTACTCATTATAAATGATGAGTAATAATGTTGAATGTATGTTTATTAGTTACAGTAAGTACATACATAGCATCATAGCACATACATAGTACATACATAGCATCACGCCTCATTCCCTTCGTGGTAGGCAGAGACCACGTCCTTCCACTTGCCACGATCCTTGCATATCTCCTTCGCTTCTTTCATTCTCATTAACTCTTGACCTGGCCGTTATTTAAAATGTCCTGGATTTGGTCCAGGAACTTTCCCATTCGCTGTTGACTCATAAACCCTTTTTGCCAGCCTCTTTTCATTCATTCTCTCTACATGCCCAAACCATCTAAGCATACCTTTCTCAATTTTAGTCACTACATCTTCTTTTATAGCACAACGTTCTCTTATCACAACATTTCTTACTCTGTCACTCAGTTTTAATCCACTCATACTTCTCAACGCTCATCTGGCTATTCATAAAGGCGTGCAGGTCATTTACCATATTCCCTGCTTTCACTCTTCTTTCAATATCATTGATGATATTGATACAGTTATTACTATAACTGAGTTTTAACTGAATCACAGTTCAAAAAGTATACTCAGACAATTCATTCACTACCACTTTTTTAATTGTCTAAGTCATAAATAATACCTATATACTGATTACACTTTATTAGTGCAAATTTCTCAATCTGAACAATTGGCTCAGCAGTGGGCATGGATCTCTTTCCTACCATCTGATGCAGGTTCTGGTCTATGGTTGCTTGGGCAAGTACTTGCACCAGGTCATTGGCCATGAGAAAACGGCCGCCTGTCGTGAGTGTTGTACACCTCAATAGCATATCCTGTTGTCGCCGGTTAAAGGATATTTGTCACTGGGGAGCATAATAGTTGTGATGTTAGCTAGTGAAGTTGGGTGGAGGATGGTTGCTTTCTTTTGCGAGACCGTCTACTCACTGAAGGAGACTAAGGGAGCAAGCAGCTGCAGCTGAAGCCCACCCTTGCCGTCGCAGGACAATGGGTGGCAGAAGTGGCACATATGCGCTTCATGCTTCACCCTATTGAGTGGTAGATCCTCATAGTCATCCGTGTCAGTGGTTAGGGTTAGGTAGTGGTTAGGGTACCTCTAGTGATCTCACTTATGGTGAGGAGGGATCCGCTGGGTTTTAGTGTGCTTACTGGTATCTGCGATTTCAACACTCCCGATTGGAGAAATCTAAAGATATTTCCCAGTGCAAAAAAGAAGGTTTATGCCGCCAAAGGAATATATGAGTAAGGTAAAGTAAGTAGCAGCCCATTAACGTCCTACTTTTGGGCACAGGCCTCCTCACTCACAGGGAGGGTTTTTAGAGGATAGACCTACCACGCTGCTCCATTGCGGATTGGCAAGTGCACTCTCTACCCCTTCTTTCTCATAGTCCGATGAGACATGACGTGACGTGAATCCGATACGACCCGAGAGAGATCAGGCCAATTTCCCAGCTTCGGGCAAATATTGAGAAAATCATAATACAAAAGTCAATATCGATTTCAAATTGGCCCGACCCGGGACTCAAACCCAAGACCTCATGTCTGCAGTCGAACATGCTAAACACTAGACCAATGAGGCAGTCCCTCAGTAAGTGTCGCTTTATTCCGGATCCTGTGGGAATATGGCGAAACACGTTCTTAGTACGGGGCTACGTCGCGAGAGGATTATATATACCGAATTTCAAAGCAATCGGGTAAATATTGTTGGAAATCTCGCAGCAAATTGTCGTTTTCGCTTATAAATCCAGATTCCATGGGAAAATGACGAAACACGTTCTTTTTAGGCGTTTACGTTGCCTAAGTTAAAACCAAGCTTATGTCCATTCTCAAACTCCATCTGTATGCATTTATAATATGACTAAGGGATGACCCTCTCTAAGATTATCTTTATATTTAGAACAATTTATACTAAACCTTTGCTCATGAATCACTATCTATTGGGGAAAACTGCATAAAAAATCATAATGTAATTTTAGAATTTATCGCGAAAGGATAGTGGATGCACTTCGACCCTTGAGATCTTTTGGACGACGCTCCATCATTTAGTCTTCCCTAGATAACCTCAAATACGCGTTATAGTAGTTTGAGGGTAGGCTTAAGATTGGAGCTGTGAAAGTTTTGGTTGACTCATTCGCGTCCTGGCTAATCCATCTAATTCGCACAGTAGGTGCTTAATGGTTTCTTCTACCTCATAGCAGGCTCTGCAAGTAGAGTCTTCCGGAATGGTCACGGTTTTTGACTTAGCATTTGCATTGTAGTGGCCTATTGCGATAGGCACTACATAACTTACCTGTCTTGTACTCCAAGAATGTTTTAGAATGCCTTACACCACTAGAACTATCCCATTCCGCTTTTCTGATTTTTTTGGCGTGTTTGAAAAGTGCAGTATTTACCACGCACGATGCTAATGCAATGCAGGGTTCAGGGCTTATGAAACTTGACCCATGTATTTGCCCGTTGCCATTCATACCTTCATGATTCGGAACCTTTGCAAGTCTTACCATATTGTTTTGTCCAAGACAGTTGTGACTATCGCTGAGGATATTATTTATATCTCTAATATGTTTAGTATTTAAGTTATTAGTTATTAACTGAAATGATAATTACTTAATATATTAATTTATATAATATTTATGTATCTATCACGACACATGAGGCAATTAATAATGCAATAAAACGATTTGAACTTGAATAGTAGAGATAACACGAAGAGATAATATCAAATGATATCAATAATTACAGTACATTATTTGAAATAATTCCCGTAAGTGATTTACTGAACAAAAAATTTTATTTCTTTTTTCGTAGCAAATAATAACCTTATTGATAATGGATCAATACAATATTTCTTAATATAACGATAAAAATGAGATTGGTTTGTCACGGATGCCTAAACTAGGTTACCCTGTACTTTAGGCGTCATTTGCCTCTTTTACAAACTATACAATAACAAATAATGAGTTGTTTATAATAAATAAAATGTGTTTGATTGTATTAATACAATTTTTATTTTATACATATGATGATTTTCATTTATTTTGTTATATAAGGTGTTGTTTCCTAGCCAACATAGAAATGTGTGAAAAAAATGTACGAGTGTGTAGCAAAAAACTGTTTCTGCGGTGCTTATCATCATACACAACCTCTGAGGGTCGTGTTAATTTATGTTGATAAAGAATCAGTCGCAAAATGTATATTCGTCTCACTGTCAACACCTAAGTATCATCAGTATATAAACTATAGGTAAGATAGTGTTTAGGCAGGCTGAGACTAACCTTCAAAACTGCACGTTGAGCTCTTTGTAATTGCAGTAAATTTGTTTATGCTCCTACCCATACTTCATTACAATAAGATAATATAAACTGACAGTGTGAAGTGTAGATTTATTTCATAATTTCGGCAATAGCTACATGACGCATATTTATAAAAGTTGTACTTATTTTGCGCACACAATTTGATTTTAAATAGTTATCAGGAACGAATAAAAGACGATTGTTGATTGTAACACCTAAGTACTTTATTTCTGCTGACCTCCTCAAGTAAAGGACAAGAACGGGATTTTGTTCAATTAATGTTTAAACATATGTATGATAGGCAATTATATTGTTTGATATGATTTGGTTGTGTAAATTTTAAAATTATAAATGTAACGAATTTTGGTTTTTATAGTTAAGCAAATTAAGATTCAGCCAATTTGTGATTTTATTTAATCCCTTCTGTGCATAAAGAATGGTTTCTTCACGTGCGTCACTCATAAAAACCAAGGCTGTATCATGAGCGAATGTGAACATTTGCCCATTAAGTATCTTGATATTGCAAAGACTGTTAATATAGACAAAGAAAAGAGCACGCCCTAGGATACTTCCTTGGGGTACCCTACGTAAAGTCGTAAATTTTAATAAAACGTAACACAAATATAGGTCTTTTGTCTTTCAAAGTATAACGAGTTTGAAACAGTACTTTTCCACTAGTCACGTTTTTTGACCTCTAGTAACCTTAGTTTTATTTAATAATTTTATATGTATAATATTATTTTAACATTAAAATATGAATGTTTTTATATCCATCCATCCATCTCAAGTGTGCTCGAGCAAAAACTTGACTTTGACTGAATTAAAATAATACGTGTACTAAACACAAGTTTAATTTAATTACCATTTAATTACCATATTTTACACTTGAGGTACTTTTGAGAGGAAACTTCTAGGAACTAGGAGGTGATGGTACACAGTGTGCCATGGTATAATGCGCTAAGTCAATAGCAGCCCCACACTTCTGCAGTTGGATGCAGGAACTCTCCGAAGTATCCATACTCGGTCAGAACCTGCATCAAGCTGTAGGTGAGATGAGGACGGACCGCCTCCACAATAGCAATGCCTGCTACTGGGAATTGTCAAGCCCTTACCGACAGGGTCTTGATACTATTGTGAAAGGAGGAATTCAGCTCCCAAACTAAAGATCAGAATTCAGCAGCGGCAGGGCGGCAGGGCCGGGACAGGGCGACCAAAAAAAGTGTGGATGAACTGTGTGAAAGAGGATATGTATGTAAGGGGTGTGAATGTAGAAATGACAGCGGATAGAGTGAAGAGGCGAAAGGAAACATGCTGTGCCGACCCCACCTAGTGGGATAAGGGCAAGAAAATGATGATGAGATGCTGACCACACATATATGACTCAGTAAGCACCTACACGTGAGGAATGACCTGGTAATACTGCGGAAAATATTGGCAGTATATCCGGTTTGGGGCTACAGCGGCATCGTCAGGTGTCAAGTAAAGTATAGGAAATGTTTAGCAGTAAGTTGTTGGAATGCAGTCGCCTTCTTCTGCGTTGCAGAAGAAATTAGAGAGAGGAATAGATTGTTCAACCGGGAGTTGTATGCACAAGCGGTCCTCTAACACGCCCAAATCAGGTTGATGAGGTTTCTGCTGGGTTTTAGTTGGTATTCTGGTTCAAACTTTAACTGGCAAAGAGATGATCTTATAAGGAGTAACTAAGGCTACTTCTATTTTGCAGGTAAGCGTACAACTGCTTAAATATATAAACGCATCCTTTAAAAAACAAACGGGAAAATAGTTATACAGTGCACCTGCTGTAATGTGAATTCCATTGGCAATATAATTAATACATAATTGTTTCTATAATTCTAGCTTACTACGGTTTAGTAGTTTCCTACGGTGTCATTCTACACATTCTTCACATCTACCACTGGTTCCGATAGTCGATTTCGTTGTAAAGAAACTGGCAAGTAACTCAGCGGTTACTCCTTCAAATGTAGTATTTGTAGGTTACAATGTGTCACTTAAATAATGTTCAACATTACAATATGTGTGAGCCCCTTCGGCAGCTCACTCTTGCGAAGATTTGCCGGTTCAGGATAAATGAAAATGCCACCAGATTCTTCACTCCAACGCTCCGCCGTCTACTTGTCACCAGACGAGGATTTAAGTATCGCGATTCGAACTGTTGTTCAGGATGAACGTGTTTATTTTTAGTGTGTAGTTGCTGTTAGCCCTACTGGCTTTGACAGCGTAACCGAGAGGGGTGGCGAGCGCAGAAGCTCTGCCGAGGGGTGGGCCCGTAGAAGGGCCCTGCTGCGTCGGGGGAAAACGTTGCTCTAAGGGCGCCTCCTGCGAGGCTCGGACCTAGGCTTAGAGCAACGTTTGCTGCTGCTGAAAAGGACAAAGGACAGGTGCTTAATCTTGACGCCCATGGGTCCGCGACTGGGAGCCGCGGCCAGGTTGCGTCAGATAGCGGGGACTGTGTGTGAAAGCGTACTGGGCGTTGTCAATGGTAGTCTGGTCGTCTGGGTCGTCAAGGACGTGTTTGGGCCGCCTCTTCCTAGGCGGGATGTTAAGTCTAATCCCATAAGAGGCGGCATTTCTAATGAGAGGGTTGGGGTGACTGACGGCTCTCTTGAAGTAGTCTACGAGGTGAACGTGTTTACCAAATTGGCCTATTGATCTATGGTGTTTACGACTGGCAAACGTGTACTATTGTGACAAGCAAACGACGGTGGTTGGTACTTTATTTGATAAAAAGAACATCCTATGATTATCGTTTTATTTCCTACCAATCGCAGGGATTACTTTAATTGCACAAACAACTTTTTTCTAGGAAATGACAATCATACAAATATACATGCTATAGGTCAACAAACATCTTGTATACAAATCTATAAATATCTATCTATCTATTTTAAAGGGAAAAGTCGCGAACAATATGCCTTTTAGTATGTGTTTGACATATTTTCCTAATTTATGTGAATGCAAACCCAAAACTGATTGCAATATCTTATTAAAAATGCGTATACTCAACCCGA
The DNA here is from genome assembly GCA_015832385.1 of Elymnias hypermnestra. Taxonomy (NCBI): domain Eukaryota; kingdom Metazoa; phylum Arthropoda; class Insecta; order Lepidoptera; family Nymphalidae; genus Elymnias; species Elymnias hypermnestra. The sequence continues at coordinate 3,795,261 of JACTOM010000888.1, forward strand.
CAAATATCTTCACTCTAAAATAAGGCGTTACAAGTTTGCCTTTATGATTTGTCTTGAAAATGTGTGTTTCGCTCTTTTTACCACTCTTATTACAGGAAAACAAACATATAGTGAACCTAATGTGAATTGCATCGCAAATGAATGCACAAATACTATTGTTTATATAATAATGACAATTTGCTGAATGATTCTGGTATTATTCGCTTATGAACAGGCAGATAACAGTGGTGCAGGTCTTTATTTCTGACTTCCAACAATTGTCGTTATACTTCATGCAATTAACAGAAAACCTTAACAAATTATACATCGAAACCTTCATCGTAAAATACTCTATCTAATGGTAGAATCCACACAGCAATTTACTCAATAATTCTGGAGTTATTCGCATATAAACAGGCTAATAACAAACGTGCAGTTCTATATCACCGACTGCCAATAATTGTCGTTATAATTCATGCAATTAATATAAAATCTTTACAAATTATACACAAAAACCTTTGTCAAGAAACCCTCTATCTAATGATAGAACCCACATAGCAATTTACACAATAATTCTGGAGTTATTCGCTTATAAACAGGCAGATAACAGTGGTGTAGTTTTTTTTATTTCTAACTGCCAACAATTGTCGCTATACTTCATCTAACTAATAGAAAACCTTAACAAATTATACACCGAAACCTTCGTCATGAAATACTCTATCTAATGGTAGAATCCAGACAGCAGCCTGCTCAATTATTCTGGAGTTATTCGCTTATAAACAGGCTAATAACAGTAGTGCAGGTCTTTAATTCTGACTTCCAACAATAGTCGTTACACTTAATCCAATTAATAGAAAATCTCGACATATTATATAACAAAACCTTCGCCAAGAAACACCTTATCTAATGGTAGAACCTACATTAAAATTTGCTCAATAATTTTGGAGTTATTCGCTTACAAACAAGCAGGCAAAAGTGGCGCAGGCCTATATAATTTGTATATATTTTGTGTTTATATAATATTAATTCGTCGCAGGCGAAATCGAGAGCATCAAATTGTGAATCATTAAAAGATAGTGTTTGCAATGTCAAATTAATTATCACTAAATGTTCTAATATAACCAATATAAACATTAAAGGCAAGCCTCTAGAATATGTTGAAGACTATCTATATTTAGGACAAGTTATAGCGATAAAAGATCAGATGAAAAAAGGGATAAATTTAAGAATTGCAACAATTAAAAAGGAAAACATTTAATACGTGTGTTTTACCCTGCCTAACATACGGCTGCGAAACTTGGGCCCTCACAAAAACCCTCCGAGAAAAGCTTGCTACAACACAGAGATCAATGGAGAGGAGTATGACTGGTCTTAAACTAATAAATAAAGTACGAAACATTGACATAAGGAAAGTACAAACTTGGGCAGATCATATGATGCGCAACAAGGCAGGAAAGTGGAGCAAATTAGTCACGGAATGGTACCCAAGAGATGGCTAAAGACGGCGAGGAAGACAGTACACAAGATGACAGCAGGAGCTAATTGGAAGATTGGCTCAAGACAGACAACACTGGAAAATGTTGGAGGAGGCCTTTGTCAACAGGCACGGCGAAATGCGTGATATTAAGGAATAGGAAGGAATCTTATAAGGAACTAGTATTACTTCTGTTCGGAATAAAGGGCTTATATACTTAAACTTGCAATGTTTACGCGTTAATTATATAAAAGAATCAGCTTAGGGCATAAAGCTGTGCGCAAAACTATAAACAATCAAAATTTCCCTATAAAGATAGTATAGTATCTAATCTTAATAGATTCTTACGTATCTATTGACGTCGTAGTAGTTTCAACTGATTTATTGAACGATGGGATATTATAATGAAATTTCGGACTCGTTTTTAATCGTGGTAATTTATTCTTCTATACTTAATTGAACATTAACAAAATACATAATAAATATGTTTAAAAAGACATTAATTTTTCTGTCAAATATGAAAAAGCTGTTGAAAACTAAATATGCAAAAGTTAAGCAACGATGTAGTAAAAAAATATTTTATATAAATCTTTAAATTTAGATTTCAGAGACTTAGAGACGAATTGTAAATACTGTGTTACTCATATGAGACAGCACCGTTTTAATGAAACAACTTCACTTAGTGAAGTTTACATTGGTAGCACCACACCCGGGATCGAACCCACAACCTCGTACGTTGCAGGTCAGTTGCTTTAGCACCCCGCAATCACAAGTCTTTTATATTGCAATCGAGCTCATTACTAATACGCAAAAACCCCCTTCCCTCCACCCGGCTACCACCGCTTCCCACATAATACACCTCAAGTAAATATTGCAATGCAGCAGCAAACGTAAGTTCATTGCAATTTGATTACAGACAGTTACATATTCTGACACAAATCGCACCCTTACTGTAAGCCGTTGAAGAGTTCCGTTAATCATCAAATTTACGACAATCCCTTGACCATAGCGACGTTACGGTAGGTGATTCAAATATCCGGATAGCCTATAGAAGATCCTGCCGAGTATGTTACCTTGCTCCTAAGAATTGAAGAGTTCTTTTACTTTTTCATGGATCTCATGATTCATTCATTTAGATGATTCAATTTAATTCAGTTCAAGTTATTCACCCATTTGTCGCGCACATTTGAGACTTATTCAGTTTTCTCTTGGATGTCATCATCAGAACTGGACTGAAACAGTTACCACCATCCTACCTGCAAAAACGTATCGCCAAGCACTAGATTTTCGCTTTTATACCGTGTTGTGTAGAAAATATAAGTGCTTCCATCTTAAACTGCATTACCATTTACAATCAAGTGAGAACGCAGTCAAGTGTTAATTTATCAGCAAATACTGAACTGTCACTGATAATAACTTCCAATATAGAAGCGTGTTAACCTTTTTTTTTTTGCAGCTGGGAAATGCATTTATGCACCGAACTAGAGTCGCAATTCTCGGTGCGGGGGGGGGGGGACCCCCACCCTAATTCACTAAATTGGAAGCCTCTTCATCCATTAGTTGGACATGCGAGGAGCGCTTGCAAATTACTCTCAGATGGCCCGGATAACTCAGGCTGAGAGTTCACGAAGGCGGCAAGATGTGCACAAATATAAGCAGCCTGATACACCGCCTTCCTAATCACTGATAAGGAATATCGACTGCATTTTCCCTCTCTCACTCGTTGGCCTCTTTCAGCGAGACGTTCGTCTCAAAAAAGAGATCCACTCCCGCGCAGCATCTCACACAGGAGAGCGCCTCCATCGAAACGGTACCAGGCTGCACAGGACTTTCCATCCGGTTAGAACCTGCACCTATATGAAAGAGAGTGAGCTACACCTTCTGGAAAATCACTGTTCCAGGTGAGGGCGCTTTGCATCCACAGTGGCTTTGACATTTACTGGGGACCTGAGGTCCTCTTTCTACCTTTGGATTAGAACCCGGTCGGCTCAGGCTTTCATGACCTTGACCGCGTATCCTCGCAGTCACTTTGTAACTTTGGCCGCCAAGAGAGTAGGAACACGTCAACATGGTTAGAAGTATTTGTCTGTAATGGTTTCTATTTCTTTCTGTAACCCAATTATCTTGCTTGGTGGCAAGTCTTTGCTGGTAGCAAAGCCTTTTATTCCAGACGCAGACAAATTCCTATATATATTTCATACAAATTTGACCTTCCCAGAATTTTCCCAAGACCTCAGTGATAACGTGAAAACATTGATTTATTACTTCGTGAAGACACGGTAGTGATTGGATTAATAAGGAAAACTATACATGTTTTGATGCAGCAATTACCGATAAGATAACGATAAAGGGTTCAATATCTTATCGGTTTCTAATTTCTACACGCTATCGGAACGCGATGTAACTATAATTTGGCAATCTGTTGGTAAACAGTCGCTGGTCTCCTGCCACATGACATTTTTACGATTGGAAAATAATATTTCCTAATGTGCGAAACTCGCAACTGTTGCATGTGTAACGGCTATATATTTTGTTACAGCATAGAGGTCATTACCACATTAACTGCCATAGATACATCTAGCTTGTTCTTCCGCATCTTTATTACCATCTGGAAAACAAGCAACGTGTGCTTTCAAATCTATAAATAATACATAACAAAACCCATAATAATTTACTTAGTCAAAAACCTCTCCGCAGACTAATAATTAAGGGACAAGAAGTGCGCCTGCGCATTTGATACATGTGCCACCAGATACTTCCAATAGAAGGGTGAAGTAAACTGGATCAACTGGCCTACTGCTCTTCGACCTCCTCAGGTGAAGAGAGGTATTAACTACAGCCTTTCTCTCCCGCCAGAAAACCCTTCATAACGTAGGATATGTATCACTTAATTCTACAATTTTATTCCAAGTCTTGATAGGTTTAATTCTTCCTAAGACAGTAGTTGCTGTTTAAAGCTAATCAACAGATTATTATTCTTGTTAAAACGAATCAAAGCAAAGCCCAATTGTAAAAAGGGCACTTGGCAGTCTGGTATTCTGGATTCAGAACACTTGAATCGTGCTGAATAGTTAACAGCTTTAAGTCTCCATTTCGGACTTGTCCTATAGAATAAGTCTGCCTTTTTAATGGGCAAAACATTTCTCAAGTAAGTTGAAGGATTTCTACCATATTTTAATGGAATAGGCCTTTTTTTTCGCTGGGAAATGCATTTAGGCACGAACCTCGACCTACAGGTCAGGAGTGTGGGACTCGGCGAGGGATGAGACCTCGCAATACCCACTAAAACCCAGCGGAACCCTCTTCATGGTATCCCAGATGAGTCCAACTGAAGATTCAAGGAGGTGGAAGGAGGCGCGCCACACGCGCCGCCTAGTACCCTGCCTCCTTCGGCGGTGAGCGGGAGCATCAGCTGCATTCTCCCTTTCTCGCTCATGGGCTTCCTTAAGCGTGACTACGGTCTCGCAGAAGGAGGATACTCCGGCCCACATCCTATCATTGGAGAGCATCACACTTATAATGCTCCCCAGCGAGAGATCACCGTCAATCATTGCCACCAGGAGGTGACGTTGAGGTCCCCAGGCTGCACACTCTACCACAGTGTGATGCATTGAGTCGACTGCTGCACCACAGTGTTGGCAAGCGGGTGACTCCTCCCAGCCAATTCTATGCAGGAACTTTCCGAAGCATCCATGACCGGTCAGAACCTGCACTAATCTATAGGAGAGCGATCCGTGTTCTCTGGAAAGCCATTGTCCAGATGAGGTCGGATCGCCGCCACAATGTTCACGCCCGCTACTGGGGACCCGAGGCACTCCTTCCATTTCTGGACCAGGGCCTGGTCAGCCAGAGTTCTGATCCTCCGAACCTCTTCGGCATCAGCACAAAGGCTCTGCGCTATCGCTGCCACTCTATGTCGGTAGACGGCCGCAAGAACCTCAGACCGCAGCTCCCACGGAGGATTGCCCGCCAAAAGGGTCAATGGAATAGGCCGGGAAGTCTGACTTTCGTCAGCAATGACATCGAGGTTCAATTGTGGATTTAATACTACGGTACCCATCGTGAAACAAATTTAGGAGACTAATGCCACCAACGGATCCTTCCCAGATCCTCTAAGATGATCATTATACTGTACATAAAATATTAGTTTTCATTGGTAAGGTTTTATACGAGCTCCGTCTAAATAACTGCCCAATTACATAACATCTTTTGGAAAATGAAATGAGTGTAGTGAGTTATCCTGAACAGAAAGATATATGCTTTCATAGACCTTAGATAGTCCTATCGTACATTGTTTTGTTAAACCTCTAATAGATTGGGCAAGGTTTTCGATGAAAGTTTTCAAGCGGCTTGATTTTCTGTCACTTCTATTATCATTATATTTCAACCAATGGTTACAAAACCTTCCTCAAGAATCAATCTATCTATAAATCTTACAAAAACAACGAATGCCTTACCTAATTACAAACTAAAGCCATAGCTTTGCTACATCTAAATGTCTGTTGCAATATACCCAAATGTATAAACAAAACGTTGGTCACCTACACGCAACCATATAAGTTAAAGGAGATTTCGAAAGCACATTCAGGCCCTTCACTTTTATTATATTTATTTACATCCATAGTAAGTAATGTAACTACTAATTGAGTTAAGCGTTGTGTAAATTATAGATGATTAATGTATTCATACGTCTTTACAGGAAACTAGCAATGCCCCTTAGTTTTTTTTTTAATCTGCATTTATTGTTTGTCACTTAATGACCATGTCACTCCCGTAAATCAATATACAAATACTTATAACTAACACAATCGTACTCAACTAATACAATTCACATAGCTGTGCACACAGTGCCTTCTCTGACGAAGGAGAGGCCAAGATGCTGTTACACAAGCCTACGCCAAAATTAACAATAAGGCATTTACCTCATTCTTCCGCATTACGCTCGCATTCCATCAACACATGTTGTACATCATCAATAACTCCACAACTTGAACAATATGGGGAGTTCGATATTCCCATTAGGTGTGTAAATTTGTTTGATGGAATATGCTTCCTATTTACATTTTTCTCTTGGAACCAGGGGTAACGAAGAGGCTGTCCTTGTATAGTTTTATACCAAATACCTTTCATCACTGAACTTTCATCGAAATATTCACGTGACCTTAGTAGACACAGGCCACTAAAGTGGCCTAATAATTCGATAGGTAAAGGAAGACACTCACCCTCAGTAATAGCTTCACGTGCAGCACGATCCGCCTCTTCATTACCTATGATTCCTGTATGACTTGGAATCCATTGTATAATATCATTTTTATTAGCCATACCTAACCTTAGTTGATACCGATCTCGTGGCAGTGGAAAGTCTACTAAGTCGGACTAAAGATTTATTTCCGTTAACATTAAAGGTTCATTTCGCTTAGTTTTTAATTACTTCCTTTCAAATTATTAAATTCGTAACATCATTTACGAAGGTCCGACATTAGCATATTTAAAATCACTATATGTACTTTGGTGGGTGTCATTGGTGTCCTTGGAATATGAGCGAACTCACCAGTCGCAGGCCCAGTTATAAGGGTCGCTACAATTTACTTTAGATTGACATTTTTTAAATCTTTATATCTTTTGAATCTAGTGTCTGATTTTAATGATTTAAAAAGTATTTTACTGGTTTTGAAACGGTCTTTAATAAAATGGATTAGTAAAGTATGAATAATATGGTTTGATTACAGTCGACACTTTTAATATGTAACAAAGTAGTTGTAGTGGCATAACTACAGTAGTTGGACATATGGTATTATAGAATTTTTTGTAGATATTAATACGTTCTATAATATTGTAGAACACTTTTTTGTTCTATCTTCAATTATTTCCGCGGCGAACGATTTTTTGTTTCACACCTTGGTTTACATTAATGCATTTTTCTTAGGGATCCCTGTTTTTTTTGAGACAGTAACGTAGCTTATTTCGTTTGGTGAAAGAATTTTGATATCGGTCCAGTAGTTTTTGTGTGAAAACGTAACAAACACACACAAAAACACAAATGTTTCCTCTTTATAATTTTAGTTTAGATTAATAACTTCTGCCTGATTATAAAATCAATTGAAAGATCGTACAATAAAGATTTTTCAATCAATATTGTTTTGTTAAGTGCCAACCCTAGAACGTCTTCTTTCAGTTTGTTACAGAAACTTATACAGCTTCCCTTAAAGTTAGGTTTAAAGACATTTATTCTCAAAAGAATACAGAATTCACTTAATGAGAAATTAACAAATAAACAATAAAAGTATATGTACGTTATGTGCGATACAGAGGAAATCTTAAAAGTAGGTTATTTAAACATTTAGATATTTAAATTTAAAGTTGTCAATTTTATGTAGACCTTACAACAATTTTATTATCATTTCACTTCGAAGTAACAATATTTACATGTAAGCAGGGAAATGCCACTTTAATAAACTGTCTAAAATGCAAAAGGCCGTCGTTATACTTCTGGCACATTCTACGGAAGCGTTTTCTTATAAATTGAGTCATAAAAAATGCAGCACGATATTTGTGTAATACGTCAATCTATATATTAATACGTGAAACAAAAACTTTGAATTAATTTACACACACGTCTATATTTATAAAAAAAGTTGTGTTATAACTCAAGAACGGTTGAACCGATTTGGCTGAGAATTGGTGGGCAGGTAGCTTAGAACCAGGGGAGAGACTACTAGGAAACTTTTTTTACCATGGCACAATTTACAAATAAAGATTGGCATCGTAGTTTTGAATGCTTCGAAACATAAACCAACCAAAACTGATGAACAACGTGATTTACGCCACGATATTTACAGCAAAATTCGAGGATGAGGAAGTTCTTATTCTGAAGATCCCAACAGATATACTGTTTAAGTATAAATTACTTCAATTTCCAATCCGTATTGCTTTGTCCATTAACATTAACACATCACAGGTCCAAGTTTGTGGTCGAAATCTAGATACATACTTAGCATCACTGGACTGCCTCATTGGTCTAGTGGTTAGCATGTTCGACTACAGACATGAGGTCCTGGGTTCGAGTCCCGGGTCGGGCCAATTCAAAAATCAATATTGAGTTTTCTATTAAGATTTTCTCAATATTTGCCCGAAGTTGGGAAGTTGGCGGTGTGATCCACCCCCGTGCCTCGGAGAGCACGTTAAGCCGTCGGTCCTGCGCCTGATCTCTCTCCGGTCGTGTCGGATTCCCGTCACATCGGACTATGAGAGTGAAGGAATAGAGAGTGCACTTGTGTACTATGCCTGCCAATCCGCAGTGGAGCAGCGTGGTGGGTCTATGCTCTAAAAACTCTCGCTCCTCGGAGTGAGGAGGCCTGTGCCCAGCAGTGGGACGTTAAAGGGCTGCTACTTACTTAGCATCACGTCTCATTCCTTTCGGGGTAGGCAGAGACCACGTCCTTCCACTTGCCACGATCCTTGCATATCTCCTTCGCTTCTTTCATTCTCATTAAACCTTTCATACAAGTTCGTGGGCTTAAATTACTCTTGACCTGGCCCTTATTTAAAATTTACCATATTCCCTGCATTCACTCTCCTTTCAATATCACTTTCACATGTTCCATCTTTTTTTTAATTCAGATCTCAAGTACTCAAATTCTTCCACATGTTCCTAATCTATCAAAATATTGCCATTCATCATAAAATCATTTCTTTCAAAAAGCGTAATTTTCGGTTTGTTTACATTTACTTTCTTTTAAATCTGTCAAACAGTTGTCCAAGAATAGGTTAAACAGCCCTGAATCTAGAAGTATATATATCTATATAGATAAAAGAGATATCCAGGTATTTATTGACTCATCACGATATCTCTGGAACCATAAGGCGTAGAGACTTGAAATTTGGTAGGAATATTCCTTTTGCCGAATAGAGGTTAGCTAACAACGGATTTTACGAAATTCCAACCGCAAAGGGGATTGCGAGGGTGTTAATTAAAAAAATTGAATAGAGGTCAACAAACATGTAACCATTAAATTAAATAATGATTTGTTAATAATAATTTGTATTTTTTTGACTTTTGGTCAATTAAATTGTTTAAGTTCTCGCGGAATTCTTTAAAAAACAGAAAAGTGTCATAAAGAGCCCGGATAAACGATAAAAAGCCCTAAAGAAAATAAAAATAAATTATTATTTATTAGCTCTAATACTACTACTGGAGAGTTTTCGGAGTGCATTTTTACTCCAAAACTCTTTACAGTGTACTAAAAAGTTGAATGATTCACATTTCTTGCTTGATTATGTGCCATTCCATATAATTAAATGCCTCTGCCTCACGAACACGATCATCCCTGAGCAAAGTTCTTACGATCATAGTGCAATAATAAATATGGTGTAAAGTAACAATACTTACTAGTATTATAAATGCGAAGGTAACTCTTTTGCCCTTTGTCACCATAACTACTTAACAAATATAAATGAAATTTGGAATACCGATAATCTAGAGCCTGAAAAAGAATATAAACTCTTTGCAGTAATAGACAACAAATTACTCATTGAAGTATTTACACGTATATTTCTTATTGTTAAACGATTTGCGTAAATTAATGAAAATGCCACCCAAAAGACATCCGACGCAGACGAAGTCGCGGGTTCAAGTAGTTTATATAGAAAAGGAGAGCACAATGACAATATATTTGTAAAATCAATCATATAAATACGTTAAATCATTGCAAAATCGAGCCTATAGTGATAATGAATGGATTTACATTCCATAGAAAATATTGTCTGGTGTGCCCCAGGGTTCTCATTTGGGACCTATTTCATTTAACGTGTTTTTTTTTTATTCTTTTGTTTTTAAAGGGGATTTTGTATTTTCAATAATACACGCCAGCCCCATCGTAAACTTATAAACTAACACACAACAATTTAACAATAAAAAGAAATATAATTACAAACAAAACAGACTGACCTTCTTTGAAAGAATCATTAACAAATTTATATAACTTACAAGCCAAATAACTCAAAGTTTCACTTAAGATTGAATTAAAAACACCAATATTTCTAAAATTTATATTTAGTTCATGCGTTAATGTTTCTCTCAAACTTTGATTCCGAACATATGCCATTAGCAAGTGTTCAATATCTTCAGTTACTCCACAAACTGCACAATTAGGGAAAGAAGTCTTTCTCATAAAATATTTGAACTTACCCAAAGGCACCCAGACCTTACTCTAAATACTATCACTAACTTATTTCTATTAATCGGGGAGGTTCTGACTGCATTGTCTTGTACCATATCCCTTTATATAACGCCCTCTCTTTAAAATATTCCCTCCAATCTTTTGAAACTTTAAATTTAGAAAAAAATTCCGTATAATGCGGTTTGACATTTAAAAATACACCATTCTCATGAGCAGAATTCGCTAACTTATCTGCTTGTTTATTACCCCTCAAACCAATATGGGATGGAATCCATTGAAATTGTAAGTTAAATCCTTTACATTGGTACTGATAAAGTATTTCAATTATAAACATACTACACCTACAGACACACCTTCATGTCCTTTAATGCAACCAATAATTTTCTGTACTGCACACTTGCTATCCGTTAAAATAACTACTTTATAATTAACATATTTATTAATGACATTGGCAGTTGCTTTTCAAATTCATGCTATTGCATTTGCAACGACTTAAAATTTTTCAGAAAAATTCAAGTGATGTTACCTTACTTCAAGGCGATTTAGACAGAGAGTAATTATTGTCTTAGTAATAGCATGCATCTAAATGTAGAAAAGTGGTTTTCAGTAAGCTTCAACAGGTTAAAAAAAAATTCAGCTCGTTCTTACTATTTGCAGAACGTGGCATTAAAAGGGTGTTGCGAGATTCGTGATCTGGGCTTTACTCTGGATCAAAAGCTACGTTTTCATTCCTTTGGAGATATGACTTGCAGAAAGGCTTTCAAAAATTTGGGTTTTATCCTACGCAACTGTAATGATTTAAAAATCATCATACATTAATTATTCTATATAACTACTTTGTTCCTAGTGGGTAGAATTTTGCAGTGTCACTTGGAATATACGATATCTATATTAAAAGATTAGAAAGTGACTTATAAATATGGTCAAGCAAAAAGGCTGCTATAGAGAGAGGCTAAAATATTTTAAAATCAATACACTCTTTAAACGAAGACGTATTTTTTTTGTCGCTGCCCACTCGAAAACTCGCAATACCCACTAAAACCCAGCGGGACCGTAGTCAACCATGAGTGGGGAGCCAGAGGTTCGTTGAGGCATTCCTCTCTAGCCCCTCGGTTGTAGCCGCCTTACGAATTTTCTACAGGAGGAGGAGTTGTATGAACCTCTTCCTCCTGTTTCCTACTCCCCTTCGTCGGGGCCGGAGTGCCTCAGCGTCATTCACCTTGTCCCTTTGTTGTGCCCTTTAAGCGAGATGACAGTCTCGCAAAAGGATGCAACTGCTCATCAGGCCCGCTCACTGCTGAGTATTGCACCTATAATACTAGCCAGTGAGAGGTCTGTACCGGTCAGCGACGTCATAATGAATCGCTAAGAAACCCAGGCATTCTGCCACAGTGTGATGGGATGTGTCTGACAAGGCACTACACTCCTGACATCTGGCCGACAGCTCACAGCCAACAGTTTGGTACAGGTATTTGCCGAAACCATGACTGGTAAGCACCTGTACCAATCTTTAGGAAAGCGATCCGTGCTCTCTACCCAGCCACTTGTCCAGGTGAGTGCGGATCGCCTCTAATATGGCCACGCCCGCCACTAGGGACCCGAGATCGTCCTTCCACTGAACGAAGCCGTATGCTAGACAATATGTTTATGTACAAGCTTATAAATAGAACATTGGATTGTCCAGAATTGCTGTCTCGTATCAACATAATAGCGCTCGTGAAATATGAACGAGTTAATAAAATAAGCAACATTTTTTGCAGCAAGATTTCGTATGCAAATTTAGGCCAGAACTCCCTACTGAACAGGATTATGAGAACATATTGCAAAATTCTAAGGAAAAACAATGACATCGATATTTTTAACTATTCCCAGGTCATGTTTATGTTTAAATTTATTGTATAACTTTTTTATTTGACTGTATTACATAGTTTTTTTTTGTTACTTCTCTGTTGCCTTAATCTAATCGACGTAGTTTTCACCAGTAAGATACCACTTAGTTAATAAGCTTGTTAATTTTTTTTTTTAATGTATATAGTGTGTATTTTGTTGTTGTAAAATAAATAAATAAAAACACATTACACACAGGCATACAGAGTATATATGCGTATTTGTCAATCTGACAATTATGTCAAACGCAATAAGGTTATAATAAAAAAGTTTGTATTGTCAAAAGCACTAAGGAGGTTACATTAGAAAAGTTAATATGGTAGTTAAGTTTACTTAAATATCTGATGTTCTACGTAACATTGTTAATTTTTTCTTTCATAAGAACCTTCTTCTGACTTTGACAATAGAACCTTAATAATGTTTAAGCTTATAATTTACCTACTCACTTTTTTTGAAAACACCCACAGACGCCTCCAAGGTGATGTTTTTGAACTCTATATTCACATTAACAGGTGGTGGTGCATTAATCTGAAGTGTACGACTCTCGGTCTGTTCCTTTTCACGCACTTTTTGTCCTAAACCTTGCAACAAAGCCAGTGCACTTGCCATCGTTCAAATATTCACTATCGCTTTCAATATATCAACATTAGCATTAATAAAACACACTAAAAAGGCAACTGTAATATTATTTATACGTTCAATATAAATTCCACGAAGTAGGTATCACGTATTTAATTTAAAAACATTTAATAATTATAATATTACACGCGTCTATGATAAGTTTTAAAACTCTCGTAAATCGTGTTATATTTTTAATTTTAAAAATATTTTTGTATTATTATAAATCACAGATGAAAGATAAGTTTATGTTATTAAAGAAAATATACACATCGGTGTTTATCTACGAATTTTTTATACACTTCGAAAGCACAATCGTTCTTTATGGCATTGGATCGCGTACTGCGGTGCGTTTTGCTGGCGATTAGGTCCTGTTAAACTCATTAACGTAATCTCAATTATCTGGTCTATACAACTGTATTTTTAATGCGTATACGTGAAATAACCATGAAGGTCTAGAGATTAGACATATAGCTTCCTATTAAGATATTAATTCCACTAAGAGTCGCGAGATTAAATCTTGGACAGGCACTGACAAGTTTCTCTTACTGGTTGTCTCTATATCTGGTCTATTCAAGTGTATTTTTAATGCGTACACGGTAAATCATCATGATGGTCTGGAGATTAGACACTTAGGTTCCTATTAAGACAGTTGAACTAAGAGTTGCGAGAATAAATCTTGGAGAAAGCACTGTCAAGTTTCTTTTACTCGTTATCTCAAATATGGGGTCTATAGAAGTTTTTTTTTAATGTAACCACGTTAATAAACACGATGGTCTAGAGATTACACACTTAGCTTCCTATTAGGATAGTAGTTTAACTAAGAGTCGCGAGATTAAATCTTGGACAGGCACTGACAAGTTTCTCTTACTGGTTGTCTCTATATCTGGTCCATTCAAGTGTGTTTTTAATGCGTACACGATAAATGATCATGATGGTCTGGAGATTAGACACTTAGCTTCCTATTAAGATATTAATTCCACTAAGAGTCGCGAGATTAAATCTTGGACAGGCACTGATAAGTGCTAGCGATCATTATTTGTGGTTTGCTATTAATTTACTATATTTGTTTATTATTCTCAAATTTAAGAAGTCGTCGTGAAAACGACGACTGTGATTGGCTGACTTATTATTTTTGAGTGGGGCGTTTGGTTTAGGAAGCGTAGGGAACAGGGAATGAAGCAATATTCGCCTAGTGACAGTTCTTAGTTTGTATCAACGATAATATTGTGTTTTAAGTCATTCAAAGTATGTAATATAATAATGAAGAATTTGAGAATAGTATTACTTAACCTGCAAATTAGTGAGCGACTGTAAAACAAGTTTCTTTTACTCGTTATCTAAAATAAGGGGTCCATACAAGTTTGTTTTTAATGTAACCACGGTAATTAACATAATGGCCTTGAGATTAGACACTTCGGTTTCTATTAAGACAACTAAGAGTTGCGAGATTGCATTTTAGACATGCACTGAAAAGTTTCTCTTACTGGTTATCTCTATATCTGGTCCATTTAAGTGATTTTTTAATATTAAGACAGTATTTTAACAAACTGCTCTAAAATTAGCGAAACTTTGTATAGAAGTCCATTAGAATTTGCACCATTGTTTTCTAAAAGCAGGTGAGATAAGGGTTAAGTGTTAACCTTTTCACAATAAGAAGGGGTCAGTAAAAACCCACTTGTCACTTATGATACGCTAGCCCATTGTCTAAATAAAAAAAATTCTTACACAAAAGAAGTACCTTCAGTGTTTATAAAGTATTAACTCAATATATATTATTGAGATGAGAGCGTTGAGAAGTGTGAGTGGATAAAAACAGAGTGACAGAGTAAGAAGTAGTGTGATAAGAGAACGTTGTGGTATAAAAGAAGACGTAGTGACTAAAATTGAAAAAGGTATGCTTAGATGGTTTGGGCATGTAGAGAGAATGAATGAAAGGAGACTGACAAAAAGGATTTATGAGTCAAGAGTGAATGGGAAAGCTGGAAGGGGAAGACCAAGGCGAAGGTTCCTAGACCAAATCCAGGATATTTTAAATAAAGGCCAGGAACAGAGCACTCTAAACCGACTAACTTGTAGGAAAGGTTTAATGAGAATGAAAGAAACGAAAGAGATATGCAAGGATCTTGGCAAGTGGAAGGACGTGGTCTCTGCCTACCCCGAAGGGAATGAGGTTATTCGACACGCGTAATTTCGTCAGTGTACAAGTGTCCTAGTAAAAACTAAGTTAAAGGTTTAGGGAACCAACTTCCACTGTTGCCTGACGTATGCAGTCTCAGCCTGGTACTCCTTTTTCCAAAAAACCAGAGGGAGGGGATGCAAATCCAGCACAAGTCCCTACGTCTGATACCACCGAGGTATGTCAGGAATAACGACATCCATAGACACTGGTATTGTCTAATTCCGATAAAAACTTTATAAATATCATATTAAGTAATATAACTCTTACCAGGTTAAGACGCTACCATCTTAGGCTGTACTATCAGGTGCAATTACAAACTAACCTGTCAGCAATAAAATAAAATGCACAGGTTCTCTCAAATTATATACATAATCCTTACTTCCTTACTAATTAGGTGCATATATAGTATAGAGCCTGAGAAAGGACATAGGCTCTTAGGACAACGTAAACCCTTACTAAGAAGGAGTATCCCTACATTCCCAAGAGATCCGAAAATATAAGAGACTTCCTGCGAGATCTCCAAAAATATTCATTATACTCTCGCGACGTAATCTCTTACTGAGAATCACCCTTCACCCTTTGATTCGGTATCGGTCCTGGTATATCTCTTTCGCTTCTTTTATTCTCATTAAACCTTTCATACAAGTTCGTCGGTTTAGACTACTTTGACCTCACCCTTATTTAAAATGACCTGGATCCAGGCACGTTCACCTTGGTCTTCCCCTTCCAACTTTTCCAATCACTCGTGACTTATAAATCCTTTCTGTCAGTCTCCTTTCATTCATTCTCTCTACATGCCCAAACCATCTAAGCATACCTTACTCAATTTTAGTCACTAAATCTTCTTTTATACCATAACGGGTTGCCATTATTCCAACAGAATCACGAAATACGCGGGCAACATCGCGGGGAATAGCTAGTATTGTATATATTACGGTGCAATACAATGCCATTGTAAAAAAACACGCAAGTTCATTGACCTCTGCTTCCGATAACTTTTTGTATTAAACTGCACTTCGCCAATAAATTATTGTTTGTGGTTAAATTTACATTTAAGTGGTAATTTTTATATGTATGTATGTGATACGTTTACAATTAGCATAAGAATTTTATTGAAGGGCTGTGATCTAGAGAATAAGGATTCCTCTCGTATAGACAGGTGGTCCTGATCCTAATTAGGGAATGCTGCTTTGGTACACTGTACTTGAACTGCACTAGATAGTTGGGCGTCAGCATACGGTTGAAGAGTGCCCCGCGTGGTACTCCGAACTTTCGGCTAAATCCGTAGTAGCAGCGATGCTCAAAGAGCCAGATGCGTGGAGGGTAGTAATCTCCGTCTGCGAAGATGTTCTACGCAAAAAGGAGACTGGCGAAAGAACCCGTGAGAGGGATGATCCCGCTCGCACAGTTGCACATCGGGTCCGCCATGGAAACCGAACTGCCGCTATGCCTGCGTTGGCTGTCAGGTCGTGAGCTGTCAGTGTGGGGACACTGTCTGCTCCAAGATGACCGTCGGATTGCTGGTATGTTCTGCCCGAGTGGCCAGTACCACCCCCCAACAGGCATGCGATGTATCGAGGGGGTTTTAGTGGGTAAAAATCCCACATAACCCGATATCTTATCACCAGATATCGGGTATGTTTTTGGACATTTCCCCCCCGTCAAGGAAAAAAAAAAGAAAAAGATAGTTGGGCGTGAAGAATCATAAACCATCATGAGTGTGGTGCTCTTGTTGATGCAGTGCAGTCCATACTGTTATTACTGGTTAGCTGTAAGGTATCCCTGGCGACTATAGTTTTAAGATCAGCAACGAAACTGGTTGAAAAGCCATCTTCTTTCTTCTGTGAATGTCATCTCATTGAAAAAGGTATGAGAAAGAGAGGAAAACGCAACAGACAGACTTTCTTACAAAGTAGGAGAACGGGGCTGAAAAGACGTGTTTCATCGGCGGAATATCCCCATCTGGTGTCCCAAGTTACACCCGCGGAGTTTTAGTGGGTATTACATTGTAATGGTAACGGAAAGGATTTCCGCGATATGTTCAAAGCGAAGACATATCACGCGAAGACCCAGAGGTAACCCAAAAAAAATTCATCTGAACCGTAAAAATGGAAAGCAGAGGTCGCAGTCCGAAACGATGGTCTGGAACAGCTGAATACAATAGCCTGTCAGGATATCTATATAGCTTTTATTCCTCTGGGAAATGCTTTCACGCACTTACCTGACGTGAATGGATAGGAGGAGGCCTCGCAATTTCCACAAAAACCCAGTGGAACCCTCTTCATCAGAGGATCAGCTTGCGCATTCTTCAGGTGAGGCCATTTACATAGCTACCGATTGGCAAAGATGGCACAACCCGCTCTCTCTAGAATATCACGAAGTCCAGCAGTGAGCTACGACTAGAGGAGGATATACTGCAGCAAATCTCATACTCCAGGTTGAAGGAATAACTTTCAGCAGTGGTGAGTAAATGCAGTTCCTTCACTAATAAAATAACAAAATTTAAGACAGTGAATGACGTCGCTAGTCGTCTCATGTTAGTTCTGTGATAAATAATTTTCTAAACGTGACAAATAGGATCTAAAATATACATACAGCAGGGTTCAAGATCAAGACCTTTGATTAATAATACGATGATAATTCCCGGCAGTTTCAGTACAAAAACCACTGTGATTTATTCCACACTGTATTTCAATATATTACAATATGATAATGACATACTTTGACCAATGATAGACAGTTTAATGAAAAATAAATTAGACGATTACTGGCTGGCTGATTCGGGCACTTACTTGTGATAGAAAGAGGTTATTTTTATTGCTGCTTGTGCCAGCTGATATATGCAGAAGAACGGGGGTTTTCAGTGGGCAAAATCCTAAATAACCGGACCTGTACCCAAAGCAGAGGCTGGATATATTTGAAATTAATCAGTGATTTGAACTAAATTGTCCAAAAATACGCAGAGTATCAGCGTGAAGTACCAACACTATATTGCTGTGGTCCGTTGCTTGATACTCTGTTAAACAGCAATCTCCTTAAAAGAATTGGAATCTGATCAGGAAATAAAAACCCGTATAGAATCCCCCTGCATTATGGAATAAAATGAAGAATATACTGGCCAGGATTCTTCTATGTTAAATAAGGCCTGTTCTCACTTACGGTTGCGAAGCATATATACATAGCATCACGCCTCATTCCCTTCGGGGTAGGCAGAGACATCATCCTTCCACTTGCCACGATCCTTGCATATCTCCTTCGCTCCTTTCATTCTCATTAAACGTTTCTTACAAGTTCGTCGGCTTAGAGTACTCTTGACCTGGCCGTTATTTAAAATATCCTCGATATGGTCTAGGAACGTTCGCCTTGGTCTTCCTCTTCCAACTTTCGCACTCCTTTCCCTCATTCTCTCTACATGCTCAAGCCATCTAAGCATACCTTTCTCAATTTTAGTCACTACGCCTTCTTTTATACCACAACGTTCTCTTATCACACTATTTCTCACTCTGTTACTCAGTTTTAATCCACACATACTTCTCAACGCTCTCATCTCTACCGCATTTATTTTACTTTTGTGATTCTTCTGCCATACCCAACTTTCACTACCATACATAAGTGTTGGCACCAACACTCCAGCATGCACTGCCAGTCTAGCCCTTTGAGACACCATCTGGCTATTCATAAAAGCATGCAGAGCACCATTTACCATATTCCCTGCATTCACTCTCCTTTCGATATCACTTTCACATGTTCCATCTTTTGTAAATTTAGATCCCAAGTATACAAATTCTTTCACCTCTTCCACTTGTTCCCCATCTATCAAAATATTGCCATTCATCATAGATTCATCTCGTTCAAAAAGCATAACTTTCGTTTTGTTTACATTCACTTTCATTCCTTTCCCTTTCAAAGCTTCATTCATAATATTTAGCATCTCCTGAAGCTCGTTAGCGGATGACGCAAGTATTACTTGATCATCAGCGTAGAGTAAACATTTGATGAGTAATTCATTCATTCTTAACCCATACATACATTC